>CM035434.1:3490024-3492524 GCA_020310875.1 Ceratopteris richardii
TGATGTCATGTGGCACCGACTGTTTCCCACGAAATAATCGCGAGATCATACGTACCTGTGGCCTCTCGATCGCACTCCACTGGGTGACTGTGAGACCTGGGGCCCAAACCGTCGCAGCATACATCATAGCTGGTCTGACCAGTGTGTCAAATAGCCAGCCCTTCGTGCGGGGCTCCTGGAAGTGTGCTTGGTGACATCTCCGCTCTAACATGGCTAAAGCTGCATATCCGCGTGTGAGTCTATCGGTGGCTGCCTGTCTCATGCTGAAGGGGCCAGGCAAGCTCGTGAATGTGACTCCGAGATAGACATAGGAAGTGACCACCTCAATCTGTCCACCACCAGCTCTGAATCCTGCTCCATTCCTCACCATGGGGGAGGTGTGGAAGATCATGACCTTGGTCTTGCCAAGGTTTACTGTCAAGCCCCTCTGTGTACAAAACTCATCCAGGGCCTCAAGGTGGCGCTGTAATCCCTCGGGTGACTCTGAAATCAAGACAATGTCATCGGCATATAATAAAATGTGGACATGTGTACCTGCGAGGTCTGCACCCTCTCCTCCAGCTCGGAGAATGTAGTCCTTAATCTCGTCAATGTAGAGACCAAATAGAGTGGGAGAGAGTGGGCAGCCTTGCTTAACACCGATGGTGCTAGCAATGGCCTCAGACATACCTCCTGGACACCGTACCCTCCCAGTCACCTGCTCATAGAGTGCATAGATGGCCCAAATCATCCCTGATGGTACTCCCAAGCTCTGGAGGCGTTGGAAGAGCCTCTCTCGCGGCACTGTATCAAAAGCTTTGCGGAAGTCCACAAAGCAGCAATATAGCCTCTTCTTCTGCACCCTTGCCCCATCAATGAGGCAGCGCAGAATGAAGATGTGATCCATAGTAGAGAAAGCTCGTCGAAAACCTGCTTGGCCTCGTGCTCGTAGCCCCTCAGTCTCTGCATATGAACTGAGCTCTGCCTCAAGTATGGCACCGTATAGTTTGGCCATGGTGTGGCCAATCATGATGGTCCTGTAGTTCCCTGGATCCAGGGTGTCGCCAGATTTGTGGATAGGCACAATGGTGTGCCTAGTCCACTCCTCTGGGAAGCCCTCTCCTATAGCCCGGTTGAAGACATGTGCAATCAACGGGGCTATAGTGGAGGCTGCATATATGAGATGCTCGCTCTGCAATCCTGCGTGGTCTGTCGAACGTCCATGTCGAAGTCGTCGTATGGCGCTCTCAACCATCTTTGCTGTGAAGAGAGAAGAACTAGTAGGGCGAGGCTCAAGTGGCTGGGGAATGGGAGGCTGCCTAGGTACCTCATATAACCTCTGAGCATAATCATGCCATGTGTGTGGGTCTCCAATAGGTGTGGTCGGGCGTGGCTCTCGTAGGCTGCGCCATGCTGCAGCACTGTCCATACTCATAAAGAGATGGTATAGCTCAAGCTCCTGTGCCTCCTCAAAGGCTCGCCTCTTTCGACGTGTGAGAGTCTTCATCTGTCCCTTGGCCTCTCTCTCTGTGATCTCTCCCAATGCTCGCTGAGCTCGTAGTCGGCGGTAAAGATCTCTGCAATCCTCATCATACCAACGATGTTGTGGCATAGTCCCGGGAGGAGGTGTGTGACGAGAATGGATGGTGTGTGGGAAGGAGCTGATGGCTGATGTCTGAAGAACTGATGCTATCTGAGAGGTGAGTAGGGATAGTGGAGTGTCAGGATGAAGTAAGAGAAGACCCTGCTCGACTCGAGCCGCATATATGTGAGCTAGCTCGTGTGTGAAGTGGATGGTGGTGTGTGGGATGCGTGCTGCGGGTATGCGTGTAGGGGTGTCTCCCTTCAGGGAGAGTGCGAGGTATGTGTGATCGGCCCCAATGGGTATGGGTGGGATGGTGAATGAGGTAAGTAGGTGGATGGCCTCTCTGGACCCCATGACGTAATCTACTGTACTTACCCCGCCATCTGTGACTGAGTGTGGTATGCATGTCAATCCTCCTGAGGTAGGCCACTGAGTCATCCCGTTATAGATAACGAGATTATGTCGAGAGCCTAGTCTGAGTAGGTGAGTGCCATAGTGAGTGTGTGTAGGGTCAGCTGAAGCTCGAGCTGTAGACTCATCCTCTATGGTATGTAGTATCTCCGGGTCTTCTTGGTCAAATATCTCACACTGATCATTGCCTGTCCTGGCATTGAAGTCTCCCATAAGGAAGACTTCCCCTAATGCAGAGTACTCTGTAATCTCTTCTGACAAGCAAGTGTATGGTGAGTCCTCCTCTCGATCTATGATAGCGAAACGCGAGCTAGAAGGAGCAAAGTAGCATAATGCTATGAAGATGATCCGCTCCTGCGAGAGCTGGAGTCGAATCCAAAGATATCTGGCCTGTGAATCACGTGCGACTATCTGTATCCTGCTCTGAAGTCCATCTCTAAAGAGTATGGCTACTCCTCCTGATCCTCGGGTGGTGTGCTGACGTGTACACTCTCTGTATGTGGACTCCCACTGAAAACCGTGGAC
>CM035434.1:3505024-3510024 GCA_020310875.1 Ceratopteris richardii
ATCTAGTATTCTTTGTGAACAACTAGTCTTTCTATGGAGAGGAGACATCTATGGATAAAGAGATTTGGTTCATTTGCAGGAGAACACCATTTTGCATGATAAGTTGGCCCCAATTTGATTATTTCCTTGATTTGGCAAACAACAAAATGTCCAATGAGGAACTATAATAATGCTGCAACATCTTTATCCCTTTGTTATTGAAGTATCTAGCTTCAACACCCAATTAAAAGCAAAGGATGGATGCAATAAGAACAATTAATATGGAGAAAGCAAGGAGAATGTACTTGATATCACTTGTGTATGTGTGTTCTCTTGGTGTTTATACTTGTATGATGTATCTATCTTGTCTCTTGAATTAAGAAATTGATATCAAAGAAGATTATGCTTACATACATAGAGTAAATCCTAATTGCTCAAGTGCATTGAATTTGGATATAAAATTCAGCTTTGAGCTCTTTCTTTCACTTTCCTACTTCAACCACATTGTTTGACTTATTAGAAGGTCAATCAACCTTTGGTCAAGCTTAGTCGAAAAAGTAAACTCTGTTTAGCAGTGTCAAATCTGCAATAGTGGTCAAAACTAGTGAAAGGAGGTACTTGTACACAAGTGAAGTGCGGTTTTTGAAGTTTTCTATTTACATATTAAATTTCAGATATTAGAGCTTTTTGGCTTCTTTGTACTTGCTTAATGCAAGGTGATTTTGCTCACACAAGGTTTTTGATTAAGTGCTGAGTGCACATAAATTCTATATTGATCAATGAGCTTGTTTAAAGTCATTCCAAAGATCTAATGGCAGGTTTTGAAGTTTTCTATTTACATATTAAATTTCAGATATTAGAGCTTTTTGGCTTCTTTGTACTTGCTTAATGCAAGGTGATTTTGCTCACACAAGGTTTTTGATTAAGTGCTGAGTGCACATAAATTCTATATTGATCAATGAGCTTGTTTAAAGTCATTCCAAAGATCTAATGGCAGATTGTGACCAATCCAATGTTCTAGGTGTTTTATCTAATGATGAACATCTTGAGAGAAGCTCTAATTATCCATTGGAGTTTCATGCATAAAAATATTTTGATAGCAAAATTATGGGACTATGTGACATGTGATTTGCCTTGACTTGAGGGACCTAGACCTACACCACAAGAGCTAGTAGAATAGAAATATTAGGAGATGAAGCTTCTACTTTCACTTCTAGCACACAAATCCCACCTAGACCTACTCAAACTATTGATGGTCAAGCTTCTCAAGGTCAATGCAGATGGGATTCTAAAGATGCCCAATCATTGGCTCTTATAAATCTTTTAGTGAAGAGGTCTGTTATCCCACATATACATCTTTGCACATCTAAAGAAGCATGGAATAGACTTGAGTATCTCTTCTATTTACTTAATATTGCTAGAAGGCAATATTTGAAGAGAGAATTGCATAATACCTATAAGGAAGGAATCTAAGAGCATTATTGATGAAAGAAAAACCTATAAGGAAGGCTTCTATTGCAAGAATCTTGCTCACCTGATTTTAACTGCAAAAGAACTTCCATTAAGGTTCTCTTCAGCTCTTAACCTCTTCTCCTCCTTTTGGATAGGTGTCATTACTTTGTCAAGATTTGGATTTGTCTTGTTCTGTAGAATAGTGACAATCATGCTGTATGTAGGAGGTAAACTTTTCATAAGAATTGCAACTGCAGTTTGTTCGCGATTTGTTATACACCTGCAATTTGCCATTGATGTTGAACCCTTCATTTCTAATTGGAAGAAGGATATAACTAGCGATATAAGTGACCGTTGTGTTCTTGTGCCAAATAGTCTTTTCAACTTTATCCATGCTTCTCCTATAATTTTAATGCTTGTAAGATGATCGATAAATTCATTATTTAGGCTCATATGTATAGTTGACAAAGCTTTTGTGTTTCTTGATAAGCCTCTGCACTTGGTCCTTGATATGTAGGTAAAGTGGTGTGGTAATCCCTCTTGCTTGTGTAGCCCCTCTTGCTTGGGTACTTCCTTCTCCACAAGATGATGATGATGATGATGATGATGATGATGATGATGATGATGAGAAAGCAGTTTGAGCCTCTTGAGCTTGGTTCATAACACATATTGTAGTCTTGTGCAGTTGTTGTGTATAGTCCAATACCACCATATTCAAGTCTTCTAACTTCAGCTTCAACTTCATCCCATAGGTCAATGATTATGAGATAATATTGGATTCTTGTTTACCAAGTGTGAAAATCATCACCCTTGAACTTATGTATTGCGACCATGGAGTTCATTGCCATATCTCTCACTTAAGCAAGTCAATATGCTCAAGAAAAGTTTTCTTGAAACATTTTCAAAATACATGTGCTTTGATACAAGTCGTTGGTTTTTGAGAACCATAATCAATACAGAGAGAGTATAGAGGGACTCGGGAGAATAGAGAGACAATAGAGACAATGCACACATGCTGAGACAATTGTACCAAAAGCAACTTCACACCCATAATGATCCAATATATGAAATCTTTTCAAAAGTGCTAAGAAAACTAGTTTGTAATCATCTTCTCTATCGAGAATAATACACTTCTCACTGAAGTCATATCATTTGTTTGTATTATAGTAAGTGGCATGATTCCTATAACTTTATGCTTTGATTGTTGCCATGATTGACATGCTTTTTTTCTAAGGGTGTGTCCTCTATGTCTAAGTGTATTCGTTTGAGACATGATATGTATATATGCTCCATTCATGAAATATCATTCATGAGACACAGCTTGAGGAGTAAAAGATAGGATCTTCATTGACATCACTCATGATTGTGAGTCTTAGGAAGACTGCAGACATAGACATATTCCTCTTTTTTCTTTTGGGGAGAATTATTTGATTTGCTGAAAGTTCTTTTGCTCAATGATCGAATTATACATTGAGAATTTGGCTTCAACTCTATTTTTATGTGAAAGAACATGGCAAAATTGTTCTGCTGTCAAAGTCGCATGATTGTCGAGATGTTGGAGTCTTTGGTACACTTGGGATTCCAAGAGCGTTTCACTTTTTGAAGGAGACCTCTTTTTTCACAGTCTCTTCCTCAACATGTTTCAAGAACTGACATTCATGACATTTTCACGTTGCTTGTATCCATAGTAAAAAAAAATCGCACGATTTTTATTTTATAAAAATCGTAAAAATCGCACGATTTTTATTTTATAAAAATCGAAAAATCGCATTCGCGATTTAAATCGTTTTTAATGATTTTTATTCCCAAAAGAAAAATAAAAAATAGAATTTTAAGGTTTCATATTGTAGATCTCTTTTTAAAATTAAAATTTCATCACTGTGATACTTATGCTTGCTAGTAGTCTATCATATATTACCACTTTGCTCTCGAGGTAGAACTATATTATTTTCTTGCCTATTAGAGATTTGAATAATTAAATTAAGTTAAAATCGATGCTCAGTGATTTAAGTAGTAGAGCACTATGGGCTTAAAAAGCTACAAAGCCAAGTTCCTTCAATTATGTATGTTATTTCATGGCATCAAATTAAGTCCCTGTCCAGTATGAATCTGTATCAACCTATAGCTGATGACATTATAGAGTTTATATGACTGCAATATTATCAAAAACTCTTTGGTGGCATCTCACATATGACTGAAGTACAACAACTAACAAGCATCCAGGTCATATAAACTTTTCACTACTTTCACTATTGTCCAATATTGGAGTATATATGAGTTGAATAGGTATTGTGCATACCTTAGATACAATAAAAAATAAAAATCTCTTGATGAATAAAAACCTCGATTTTTATTTTTATTTTTAAAAACCTCTATGATTTAAACAATTCAAATCCCGATTTAAATCTACGATTTAAATCTCTACTTTGTACTATGCTTGTATCATGAGTTTTTCTTGTAATTAATAGTAAAAGAAGCTCATGCATTTTAAAAAGGAGAAGTGCCATACTTTGCTCGGGTTGACATTTTTTTATATGTAGTCATTATTTATGCTTTTATGTATGTTTTTGAAGAGGAAAAAAAGTGTTGATGTGTCGTTGGGAAAATATCAGGATACCATACTTTTCCTGGATCCATATTGATATGGATGTACGTACTATGGCCTGTATGGAAAAACTATGGTTGCTACAACATTTGTGGTTTGTTAAGATACTTGAGGCTACTGACACTCATGACATGTTGGAAAATTTCAGGATACCATACTCTTCCTGGATCCATACTGATATGGATTTACATACTATGGCCTGTATGGAAAAACTATGGTTGGTACAGAACATTTGTAGTTTGTTAAGATACCTGGGGCTATTGACACTCATGACATGTATGTCTCCAGAAATGGCATCATTTATGCTTTGATGATTACTTATGATGATCTTGCCCAAATTTCATTCGTCACATGATTGAGAGCATCTGTGAAATACTTGGTCACATGATTTCAGCGCATCTGTGAAATACTTGAACTGTTTTTGTTGTGATGCATCACATACTTTTTATCTCAATGCGACATACACATTTTCATGTTTACTAAATGCTGTCTACTTAAGAATAAATGGAGTGATCAACTGTGGGATTGGTGATGAAAATCCAAATAAAAAAAACAGAATGATCTATGTCTGAAATGCATGCTGTGTCTTCTACAACGTGGATTATTATGAAGTGAAAGATTGTCTATTCTTACATGATCTCTCTTTCCAGCTATGGTGGGTGATGTCAATCTGTATATGAATGACATTGAGGAGCCATTTACTGCAGAAGTGGAAATTATGATTGCAGAACCAGATTGGTAGATATGATGTCTTAGATGTTCTCGTGAATTTAATTTTTAGTTGTATGTTTTTCTGATCGAATTGATAAGTGCTACTTGCCCGTAATACCTTGAGGGAATAAATTCATTTGGACTCAGTCGGGGAAAGGGCCTTGCTAGAGAAGCTGTGCAATTGATGATGACTTATGCTATTAAATGCCTGAACATTTCAAAATTTCGTGCCAAAATTGGAGACACAAATCTT
>CM035434.1:3520024-3815024 GCA_020310875.1 Ceratopteris richardii
AATATTTTGCAAAATAAGATTGACCTTAATCTTGACAAAGTTGATAGCCATACAAAAGGAGTATAAAAGACTTGAGGCAGATGAAAGCAAAGAGAACACAGTTGAAGCAAAGAGTGTAAACATTGTGGTAGGACAAACCACAAAGATGAAGATTGTTATTCTATTAATCTTTGCACAATTTGTGGTGGTAAGATTGAGAAAGCAAAATTTTGTTTTAAGAAAGAAGAAAATGCAACAATAGCTGAAGAAAAGAGCCAAGATAAGATGGTTGGAGTGGTTGAAGAGGCCATTGACTATGCATGCTAAATGTTATCATTTCATCTCTCTATATGTGTATGATAGGTGTAGATGATAGCATATAACCTTGATTTGATAGGTACGGCCAACCTTGATAATTGAGAGAGTATGTTTAAGTCTATATTCTATCTTTATTCCTTAGCATCTTGTAGTTGTCTCTATCTATCGGAGTAGTACTTGATTGAGAAGAGTGGGGAATGTGGTTGAGAAGAGCGGGGAATGTGTAGTTCTCTTTGTGATGTGGCTTTTGGGGAGCTCTTCATGACAAAGGTCTTTGTGCGTGTTTGTAGGACACTTTGCATGATATGTGAAAAATTAAACGGGTACCTAATACGTAATAACTTAAACAACTAGCTGAAATACTTACGCGGTATATTCCACTTTTGTCAAGTTAGGAGGGGATTGTTAAAATGCGAATAATCTTTCACAAGGGAGGTCACATTGACAGGTTAAAGTTTGGTCAAAGGCTGATCAATAAAGTCAAAGATGGTCAAATTTTGGCTAAGATTTTTATTACATATTCTTGTTGAGCTCAATGAGAGCTGTCCAACCAAATAACACTTCTGATTTTTGGAAGCAGATGGATGACCAGAATTCAAACCTTAATTTCAGGTCAATACTTGAAAAGCAGATATTATGGTCAAAAGCATTGACGCTTGGTAAATGTTGGAAGAGAGGTAGGTCCAATTGATGATCACATGTAATCTCCAAGATCTTTCTAACACTTAGAACCTTAGCACATACACACCTTGTATCAACTAATGAGAGATGAATAACAAGAGAATAGAGATGAGACTAAAGAGCAGCAGCTGAGTTCTACTAAGTGCTCAGTAGCTGAGTTCTACTAAGTGCTCACTAACTGCTCACCTAAAGCTTAATGAAATTGTACAATGGACATAATGATACGAAACTGTATATAGGCTGGGAAAAAAAGGGTTCTAGGTACAAATGTATGAGAGAAAAGTACCTAAGAATTATAAGGTGTGAATGTGCTTAAATAAGAATAAAGTAGGATTTTATGTAGGAAATACAGCCTATGTGCTGAAAAAGATGGCAAAATCTGCAGCCCTAACAGAGAATAGGGTTTCTCCTCTGAAATAAGCAGCAACAAGACTTCTCTCCTTGAAGTGATAGGTCATAGAAAGCTCGTACAGCAGCAAGAAATGAAGAAAACCTGAATATATACAGCCACTTACAAGATTGTGCAATAGCAATAGCACTCTGACTATATCAAAAAAAAATTTGGTAGGTAGATGAACTTAAACATCAAGATAACTTAGAATTTTCTGCAACCATATTGCTTCAAGTGTAGTTCTTAAGGCAATCCTATACTCAGCTTCACTTGAATATGTAGCTACTATTGGTTGTTTCTTAGAAAGTCAAGAAATAAGAAACTCTCTCAAAAAAAAAATCAAAAGCCACTTGTACTTCTTCATGTGTCTTTGTCATCTACCCAATCAAAACCTACAAAACCTTGAAGTATAAAATGTGGCAATTTTGGAAAAATCATTGCATAATTTATAGTTCCTTTCATATATTTGAAAATTTGTTTAAATTGCTCTAGATGATTATTGAGATATCTAGGCATGAATCTTGGAAACTACAAACTTGATGTTAGGACGTATAATTACACAAATAGATAAGCATCCAAGTGTTTGACTATAGAGTGTAGCATCAAAAGGTTTTGAATCTGCTTTTGTTTGTAATGAAACATTAATATCCATACGTATCCGCATAGGTTTAGAATTTATCATTTCAAACGGAGTTAAGAGTTTCTCAATGTACTTTCGTTGAGTCATATAGATACAATCATCCGTGAATATGAGTTCAATGTCAAGATGATAATGTAAAATAACAAGATCATTAACATCAAATGTATGCTTAAGTTGTGATTTAAAGAACTGAAGATTTGAGTCCTTCGGATCTTTCATAATCACACTATCATCATTTCACACTATCAACATAAATGGTGATTATGATCAAAACATCTGTCTTTGACTTAACATAGATGGTAGGAGGACTTAACATAGACGGTAGGAGAAGCTTCTTAGTTTTCAAAACCAATAGACAAAAGATATAGATGAATCTTTTCATACCAAGCCCTCGGTGCTTGCTTCAAACCATAAAGAGCTTTTATTAAGCCATGAAGCCAAATTCTCTATGTACTCTAGCTTAGCTTGCTCTAATATCATTTGTTCGTTTTTAGGCTCAGAATTAATATAGAGACAAAGCCAAAATGGAGACAAGATGGAGAATAGACAAAACATGAGAGAAAAGGCCATGCTCCACATACGATCATTACATTCCATCATGAAGTACATGAAGTTGCAAGATATCATAACGAATATGCAAACTATATAAGCTGTCTATAAGTCAACAATCTCCATAGCTTTATTATCTTCAAAGCTGAAGATGATCTCCTTCAAGTTGATAAGCTTCGAGCTGTTGCACACTTTGTAGATGATGAAGAATAGGATCTCCACCTCCTCCAAGTTGAATTCATCACCTCTCCTCCAAGCTAACTTTTGAAGAGCTCCAAGATATGATAGCTTATGTGCCCGTAGCTTAGAATTTATATAAACTATCATAAGCATGATTTTTTTCTTCAAAAGAAAAAAAGCCAAAAAGCATGTTCCGTAATTCACGGCAGAAATCCCTCTATGTTTTGCAAAAACCCTAATTTGGGGTTTTAGGTATTTCTTCAAAGAGGCCGCGGAGAGCTACGTCGTGGTGTGCTCGGTTGCTCCAAACACTAAGGGAGTGGGCTGCTGCGTGAGGAGAGAGAAAGTAGAGAGAGAAACCTGCGCAGAAATTTGGAGAAGAAGATGGAGAAGCTGAAGTTGAAGAAGTCCCAATCAAGTTATGAGAGATTTGGGACCAAGTCTTATTGATAAGTGACTTTTAGGTCATTTGGGCATGTTCACACATGGCCAATGACCAAAAGCCATAAAAATAATGTAAATGCCTATAACTCCCCAATTTGGGGTCCAAAAAATACAACAAAAATATGTCTGGAAAGCTCTCGAAGAGAGCTTTCACATGGAAGGGTCAAAATATACAAAAGGAGAGTCCTTGGGGCCTTTATCCCCAACAACCTCCCACTTAAAGGACCAAGGAGGCTCCTTTAAGCTAAGTAACTCCCACCATCTGTATACATAGCTGATGTTGTGCCTTGGGTAGAGACTTCATGAGAGCATCTGCAGGATTCTGTGAAGTATTGACCTTGATCAAAGTGATCAGGCCATCCTCTAACACCTCTCTGATGAAGTGATATCTCACATCAATATGCTTTGTGCGAGCATGAAACATGGCATTCTTTGCCAAACATATGGCACTCTGGCTATCGCATCCAAGAAGAGGTGCCTTTTCAAGCATCCCAAACTCACTGCAGAGCCGAGCTAACCAAATGGCTTCTTTGGAAGCCTCTGTGGCTGAAATATATTCAGCCTCTGTAGTAGATAGTGCAACTATCCTCTGAAGTCTAGAGCACCATGAAATAGCTCCACCTGCAAGGATGTATACATAGCCACTTGTGGACTTGCGTGTGTCCACATCACCTGCCATGTCTGAATCACAAAATCCTTTTAACTCCAATGGACCCTTTCCATAACATAAGCATTTACTTTTGGTCCCTTTCAAATATCTCAAGATAGATTTGACTGCCTCCCAATGAGCTCTACCAGGATTAGCCATGAACCTGCTAACAACTCCCACTGCATGAGCAATGTCTGGCCGAGTGGCAACCATAGCATACATAAGTGAACCACAAGCTGATGCATATGGAACACTCTTCATGTAACTGGCTGCATCATCATTTTTGGGACAGTCATCCTTGGAAAGCTTAACATGTGGCTGCAATGGCACTCCAAGAGGCTTAGCATCAGCCACATTAAATCTGTCCAGCACTTTTTCAATGTACTTTTCTTGGGATACCTGCAAAGTATGCTGCTGTCTATCCCTTTTTATACGCATACCAAGAATATGCTCAGCTTCCCCAAGGTCTTTCATTGAGAATGCAGAGTTCAGCTGCTATTTTAGAGCATTCAGAGTGCTCTTTTTCTTCCCAGCCAGCAGCATATCATCTACATACAGTACAAGAATAATTGGGCTGCCATCTTCATCCTTTTTCGTGTACAAACAATGATCTGCATGGCTTCTTTTAAACCCATGTTTGAGCATAAATGCATCAAACTTCTTATACCATTGTCTCGGGGCCTGTTTCAGCCCATACAAGCTCCTTTTCAGTTTGCATACCAGATGCTCTTTTCCAGGAATGGCATATCCTTCTGGCTGTTTCATGTACAGCTCTTCATCTAAATCACCATGCAAAAAGGCTGTTTTAACATCCATTTGGAATAATTCCAAATCCAAGGCAGCTGTGAGAGCAAACAACACACGTAAAGTGGTCATTTTCACCACTGGAGAGAACACTTCTTGGAAATCAATGCCCTCTTTTTGGGCATATCCCTTAGCAACCAGCCTTGCCTTATACTTGGGTTTGCCATCAACAGTTTTGATTTTGTACACCCACTTGTTTGGAATGGCTTTCCTTACTTTGGGTAACTCAACCAAATCCCAAGTATCATTTGCATGCAAGGGCCTTTATCTCTTCCTGCATGGCTAACTCCCACTTCTTCTTGTGCTCACATAGCTTTGCCTCTTTATAAGTAAGAGGCTCACCCTCATCTGATAACATAATATAATGTATAGAGGGATCATATCTATTCACTCGCCTCCTACGACGTATAGATCTTCTTACCCAATGATCAACATTACCAGGCAATGGATCTACATCAGGAGGTACATTAACTTCTTCATTGTTAACAGGCTGCTGTACATCATTTCCAGCCCTGTTTTCAGCATGAATAGGTGGCTGCATATGCCCTTCAGGAGCATCATTTTGCTGTCCAGCATCATCTGGCTCAATAACCACGGGCTCATTGTCATTTCCAGCCATATGTGGTGCATCCCGAGGGTCCATATCAGATTTAACTGGTGGCTGTACATGCTGAAATTTGACTCTTTTATGGTCATCTTTAGAGGCACAATTGTTTTTGAGCAGCCTTGCCTCATTAAATACAACATCTCGGCTGCGTATTACCTTCTTGAGTTGAGGTAGCCAAATCCTGTAGCCCATTTCACCTTCATCTCCATAACCCATGAAGATTCCTTTCATGGACTTTGCATCTAACTTGCTTCTCAACTCAGGCCTTATATGCACAAAAGCATCGCAACCAAAGATGCGTAGGTGGTCATATGAAGCTGGTTTGCCAGACCAAACCTCTTCTGGAATGCCACCTTTTAAGGACATATGAGGGGATCGATTGCAAACATGAACTGCAGTTTTCAAAGCCTCTCCCCAAAATCCATGAGGGAGATTAGCTGTGGACAGCATGCATCTCACCCTCTCACATAAAGTCCTATTATACCTTTCAGCCACACCGTTGGAAGAGGGGCTGTATGGGACTGTTAGCTCCCTCTTAATACCAAGATTTTCACAAAATCTATTGAATTCAGCACTTGTAAACTCACCCCCATTATCTGTACGTAAGCATTTCAGCTTTCTACCTGTTTGAGTGGTCACAAATGCATGAAATTTCTTAAATGCAGCAAAGGCTTCATCTTTAGATTTTAACAAATATACCCAAAGCTTCCTAGAGTAATCATCTACAAAGTAAAGAGCACCCCCCATAGATTTTGTGGGCATGCTACAAACATCAGAATGAACAAGATCAAGCACATTAGACTTACGAGAGACACCAGAGTAGTAGGAATTCTTTACTTGCTTACCATATTGGCATTCATTACAAAAATCAAGTTTTGAGCCTTTAGCATCAAACTTGTCCAAATTACATAGTTTATCAAGGCCTTTTTGACTCATGTGACCAAGCCTTTTATGCCATAATTCCATATGTGAATGGATTTCAGCCAAAGCAATAAACTTGCCCAGCAAGGCTTTACCATGCAAGCAATAAAGAGTCCCTTTCTTTGTACCTTTAACAATCAGCCTAGAGCCTTTGATAAGCTTCCATGACCCCTTCTCAAAGAGGGTACTATATCCATGCATATCCATTTGCCCAACAGACAATAAGCTTTTCTTGATGCTTGGTACATACCTTACATCATGCAAAACCAGCTCATTGGTACCATCCACTGTGAGATGCACTGTGCCAATACCTTCAATTGAACAAGCATGGTTATTTCCAAGATATACATGTCCATGGCTGCCTGCATGAAAGGTAGTGAAACACTCCTTAATAGGAGTTACATGAAACGATGCACCTGAATCTACAATCCATGTTTGTGACAAAACATCATTCACAGTAAGCAAGGCATCAATCAAATCCCTCTTTGTGATCTGCATATCTTGTGCATGAATATTAATAGAAGGATCAATAACTTCAGCATGCTCTGCTTCCATAGTAGCACAAAGTATATCTTCTGCATCTGATAGCTCCTCAATGATGACACTAGAGGACACATTGGCCTTCTCTTTGTCTTTGTCTTTTGAGGTATCATGTGCTTCATTCTTGGTGTCCTTTTTCTTCCTGTCACATGTGTTCTTCTTTCTTTCTAGTTCAGCTTTATAGAATCTGCAATCAGGCTTCTTGTGACCTTTCCTACCACATTGATAACAAGTCACTTCAGCCTTGCCTTTGCTTTTGCTCCTGTTCCTCTGTACATTTCCACTTTTCTTTTCTGTTCTTCCTCTAGCCACATTGGCTGAACCACTGCCCTCTCCACTAGCTTTCCTCCTGATTTCCTCATTCAAAATTGAACCCCTTACACCATCAAAGGTAAGACTGGGGCTATTTGAAAGTGAAACAACCAATGTTTCCCACGAATCAGGTAAGGTCATCAACAAGAAGATGGCCTTAAGCTTATCATCAAATGGAGGTAATCCAGAGTCCTGCAATTGTGAAAGAGTACCTGTAAACAAAGATAAGTGCTCAGCCGCACTTTTTGACTCATCAAGCTGCATACACACTAGCTTACGCATAAGATGCACTTGATTTACAGGCGTGGTATTTTCATAAGTGGCTTTCAGCTTCTCCCATACCTCAAAAGCAGTTGTAAGGCCTTTCAAATCCACTAAGATTTCATCTGATACAGCCATCTTGATGTAAGTGATGGCCTTCTTGTTTAGGTTCATCCATGCTGCATCTGTCATATCTTCAGGCTTGACTTCCTCAAGAGCCACTTCACAATCTTTAAGAAAGAGGATGTCCAACATTCTCTCTTTCCACAAATCGAAACCATTACCTTCAAATCTCTTGATCTCAAACAAGCTTTTGACATCAGAGGAGGTAGAGGCCATGTTTGCACACTAAGAGCTTCAAAATTTCACCAAAAAGGTAAAATTCACCTGCTGTCCTGTGCGCAATTACCTTAGGAGACTATAGCTGAGAAATTAAGCCCAAAAACTGTTCAAAACTTGCAAAAAAACAATTTCTGAAATTTTCTGCAGAAAATTTCAGAAAATTCCAGCAAGCTGCAATTGCATCAAAAACAACAAATTTGTTGTTTTTCAACCATAAAAGGCATACATAGATGTAAAACCAAGGCAATGGGTGCTTGTTTTCACAAAAGCCCCAATTTTTGCAGCAATATGACCTGTAAAATCAGAGAAATGACCTACTGTAATAAGTTTCCAGCAAGTGTGCACTTCCTCAATCTTTGTGCATGTCCTCCCACTTGAAAAATGAGAGAATTTCTGCCACAAAAGACCTGTAGATGAAAAAATCAGCAATGTGGATGCTGAAAAAGATCTGTGGGGATACAAAAAAAAGAATAGAAGAGATTCTTCGCGATGAAACTCTCTAAAAAGCACAAAATTTGCTTCAGCTTTGCTCCGGGCTGAAGTAATCCTCCAAAAACAGCCCTTTTATCGCGAAAAAAGAAGGTTTTTCGTGATGAAATTCTCCCAAATGCAAGAAAACACCTTAAGCTCAACATAGGCTGAAGTAGAAAAACAGTTTGAGCAACTTTGTCGCGATGGAACAGCCCAAAGCTCTGATACCAGTTGAAAGAAGCCGCGGAGAGCTACGTCGTGGTGTGCTCGGTTGCTCCAAACACCAAGGGAGTGGGCTGTTGCGTGAGGAGAGAGAAAGTAGAGAGAGAAACCTGCGCAGAAATTTGGAGAAGAAGATGGAGAAGCTGAAGTTGAAGAAGTCCCAATCAAGTTATGAGAGATTTGGGACCAAGTCTTATTGATAAGTGACTTTTAGGTCATTTGGGCATGTTCACACATGGCCAATGACCAAAAGTCATAAAAATAATGTAAATGCCTATAACTCCCCAATTTGGGGTCCAAAAAATACAACAAAAATATGTCTGGAAAGCTCTCGAAGAGAGCTTTCACATGGAAGGGTCAAAATATACAAAAGGAGAGTCCTTGGGGCCTTTATCCCCAACATTTCTCAAGTATTATATGGCATATTAATCTTCATAAAGTCAATTTATCAACTTCTTATAGGATTATGACAAGTGTTCAGGCTGTGTTTGTTTTTTTTTTTATTTTTAAAGAGGAAGATGGGCTGAAGCCTAACATGCTGCTATTCACATTTACCTTGCTTTTCACATTAAAATCTGCAATTAGGGTTTGTCGTTTGATCCACAAGTAGTTGCCAAATGCACTATTGTTATATGCCATTGGATAACTCTTGATGAGTACCGTCACATTATCTAATGATAGTTTTATTCAAAATTTGACCAATTTGATCAGTTTGACCTTCCTTTTGACCAAGCTTTGACTTGCAATTTGTAACTTTTTCTTTGCAATCTTGAGCTCCCTAGTGGAAGGTTGCTCACATTTTCCAACAAGCATGTCATCAATGTAAATGATGAAAATTAATTACATCATCACTATTTTCCAACAAGCATGTCATCAACATAAATTATGAAAATAGAAATATATCATCACTATCTTTTAAGTATAAAGTAGTTGTCAATGATGACTTTTCGAAAACCACTTGTAGAAGGTACAAATGTATCTTCTCATGCCGTGCCTTTGAGGCTTGTTTTAAACCATACAAAGTTTTCTTCAATTTACATAAAAAGAAATTCTTTTTCTTTGTGTTTGTGTTTTTATGAGTTTGTAAGTTTGGATAAATTATGAAGCTATACATGGAAAGTTGGATAGGTTGTTGAATTTCAACAATTTCATTGCTATCAGAATCTCCGAAAGAAAATGGAAGCATGCTTTCAAAATTTTCAGGTCTTTTACTTTTTTTTTTTGGAATCTGAAATTTTGAATCCTTGTCATACACTAAATTTTTAGAAATATAAACATAATGGTTGAGAAAAATCTTATCATTATTTAGAACATAGAATTTGCAAGCTTTACTATCCATCATATAACCAATTAAATTACATTTGATTCATTTATTATCAAGTTCGTCCTTTTAATTTGCTTCAGCATGTACATAAGAAAATGATCCAAAAACCCAGAATAAGCTTACCATAATAAGCTTCAAACGGAGTAGTATTCTTTAATGACTTGGTTTAATTTTGTTGTATGAAGTTTGAACCATCGCAAATAAAAATTTTGACGTGTTTCTATTTCAATTTGTGAAAAGAAAGTTGGCAAGGAATAGAAAGCTTCCACTTATTCTTTCAAACCATGAATCCAAGAAAATCTTGAATAATTATCTATAAAGGTGAGAAAGTAAATATAACCTATGAGCGATGATGTCCTCATCGATCCATACATATCATGCCCACACATACATGTGCATCCTCTCTCCCTCCAATGCACACACACATGCATGTGCATGAGCAGTTGCACAGGAGTTTTTTTGTTAAGGACTAAGTTCATGACTTTTGAAGGTTGGGTTGTGCCAAACATCGGTTTTTATACTTCTTTAATGGATCAGGTGACCCTGGAAGTGCTGGTAGAAGAGCAGTTGAAGGATCTTCTGAAAAGCTCAGTTGGTGAATTGCAATTGCTAGAGTGATGCCTAACACTGGGAATAGTTTTATATGGTATGAATGGAATTCAGGTAGCTCTCAAAGTTGGTTGTGAGTTTCAAGAGGTAGTGTGCAAAATTTATCAATGAAAATTAGAGGCAATCAGTGATAACAAGTTTGGCTTATTAAAGGCTATGCATGGGATATCTGAGCTTGAAGTGTATGTATAAAAGAGAGATTCATGAATAATTTGAAAGGAATGATATTCTCTTGACAACACCCTCACAATGGCATGGACCGTTAGCTTATTGCAGTTGTCATGTTCAAATTGTAGTCATGAATTGTTTTCTGTTGGTTAAAACTAATTGTTTATCTTCATCAACGCAAGATTTTGTATTAATGAAGCTGAATGCAGTATAAAGCATCGGTACTCCCTTCAATTGCCTACTAAGAAGAAGAGATATTAATAGTCATCTTCTGTGTATTATGTGTGCGTTTTCCAAAGAGTGAACACTTCAACATTACATATTCTCTCTCTCTCTCTCTCTCTCTCTCTCTCTCTCTCTCTCTCTCTCTCTCTCTCTCTCTCTCTCTCTCTCTCTCTCTCTCTCTCTCTCCAACGACAACAAGCAACCCTAACATCTCTATCGCGAGCCCTAACAAGAAACCTAACAGCTATGTTGCGAACCCGAATGGCTCCCTGTTCGTGCAGCCCGCGCCTCTGCTCATACCTCCCGCATGGAGGCTGAGGAGCTGTCTTTTGCTCTCTCCATCTCTGCTACGAACCCTAACAAGCATCTCTATCCACCCTGATCACGAATCCTAACAACACTTCTGTCCACTTCTCTCGAGAACCCTAACAGCACTTTTGTCACGAACTATAACAGCCCCTTTGCCGCGAATCCTAACAGCCCCATCGGCCACAGACTGAACCTCTGCTCATACCCTCCAGCCCTAACCCTAATCTGTCAAAGGGTCCTTTCGTGAGCGATGCGAACCCTAATCAACTTGCCCCGTACTCTCTCTCGACACATCTATTTGCCCAAAGTATGGCACCCTTGGAAAGAAGGGAGGTGGAGGAAATGATCGCTTAGGCTATCAAAGAAGCGAAGAAGGAAGTTGATAAAATCCACAACCAAGAGATGAGGAAAGCCATGGAAAAAATCACCAGAAGCTCCAAAGAGGAAGGGGTGATTACAAAGATAGAAGACTTCAAAGAAGATATTAGAGAAGAGTGCAAAACAGAGATGGAATCTATAGAGAATTGGTTAGAAGTAATATGGAAGAACATTGAAAAGGAGATCAAAGATGATGCACATAAGGGTGAACTCCTATGAGTACACGATACACTTGAAGAAGAGGCTTAGGCAAGCTCGAAGGCTACACATATGGATTGTAGGTCTCTTGGAAGGTGCATCACCTAAGACAGATGGAGCTCAATTATGTAGGCAGCTTGGATTTGATAGCCCTTCACTCGAGCATGGAGAGTTGGTAAAGATACCACCATAACACGATCACTGGTACTTGATATGAGATCAAAAGAGACGAGAGTTGCTTTCTTCAAAAGACGACCTATATTACGAGAATTTTTGGGAACGTATCTCTTCATGGATGAGGATCCCACAAACATGGAGATGGAGCACACATGAGTATGCTTGCCTCAGATATTACAATCCAAAAGGGAGGAAAGGAAGGCCTTTTATCTCGATGGTAAGGTCTTCATAGATGGATGACCTACTAAATAGAGACATGTGGTCTATGAGACATCTTCATATCGGTAATGGACACGACCAGATCGTTGGAGGAGTTACTAGATACACATGACTCCATATGTATTACAACCACATGAGAGTTGAGAGAGAAGTCTACCCCATGTTTCAGGTTTCCAATGGGAGTCCACTTTCAGGACCACTACAAAATAGAGGACTTCTCGAAGTTCGAAGGTATAGTGATTAACATAGAGCATCTATAGACATTGAGGTCATGAGAAGGGAGAAGAGGGCACATTACATATGGATTTGCATTGACTCGACCAAGGAGAGATGGATATGTATAGCCATATGCACTATTTTAGGTGAAGTCTTCCTACTAGGAGACTTGCACATACCCAGTCTCGATACAATGAGATGTATGATTTGGAGCAGTCATCGATTATGAGGAGCTTAGATCCAGAGGAGAGCGGAACTAGTAGATCATCAAATGAGATAGGACAGGACACAATTGGCTATGGGAGTCATTTTCTTGAGTTTGACAATCGTCATCATCTCGTTATTTATAATGGGATGTACTGATAGTCAGATTTTAGTAGGCTTAGTTGCTTTCCACATGGTGGGGGAGAGAGTACAATGGACTATATCCTAGGCTCTCCTTGGGGCCTCCCTTATCCCCTCTCTTACAATTAGCTGACACCCCTTGGGTGTAGTTCATACATGCCTTTTACTCTCCTTTTCTTGCTTAGGTTAGATCCCTCACCACCTCCACAATGCCACACTACTATACATTTCACACATGATCTATCACATGTGTATACACATCATCTCTATTCTCAGTTACTTTACCTATATGCTCTTGACACACTCACTTCACAGGTCATGTTTGTTATTGCACCACTCAACCATACAGAGCTTTCCTCATCATACCTATGCCTACCCACCACACATGGGATGTATGCCTCAAATTGGTTGGTATGATGATGAGTGTCATGAGACCGCAACGTCTCCAAGTAGTAGAGGCTCATGGGGAGATTACACATAGAGAGGCACAATTTTCCATGTGTATTAATGGCCATAAAAAGTGAGAATGAGAGAAGCAACAATATTAGGATAAATGCCACTTATGAGCAAGAAAGTTCAGTTGCATAGTGCTACATGAGGACATAGTCCACCCCTATCTAGGATCCTATGAGATGGCATCACTATGGAGAGTGTATACTAGATACCAAGCAAGCCATCGATACCTATACCTTAGAGCACACGTTCTTCTACCTTCTTCATACAAAAGAAGGTAGGGAGAGTTTGTCGCATGCTTACAGCAAAAGAGAGCGAGGGATCAATTCGGATTATAGGCTAGACACATTATGTTGGGGAGACGACTCTAGCACCATTCATTATCCATCTCTTGAGTGGGGCATTGGTTGAGGGGTTTCCAATCTCATGGAAAGAGCACACTATTGTACATATCCACAAGTTTGGTGACGTTATGGACCTTGATACTTATTAGAATATCATGATCGGCCCTATACTAGCCAAAGTTTATGGAGGGATTTTAGAGGAGTTGAGTACTTGGCTTAGCCTTGTGGCTTGGACCTTTAAGAGCGGGTGCACTTTTAGTGTGTTATTGTCTTTGGGCTATAGCTCCTTCTTCTAAGTACTAGGCTCTTGCACTTGACTAATGAGTCCACTTCAAATTGCTGCTCTTGTTTTCAAGAGAATAGGTTTCTTCGTGATACCATTTATCCTCACTCTATACTTTTCTTGGTTTTGCATTTGCATTTTTTGGGTAAAGCTTTGGGTAGTTAGGGTTGAGATCAACCATTGTTGAGTCTATCAATACAATAGCCCGTTCACTATTTTCACCTACATAATTGACTAGAACACTATTGTAGGGCGAAGACGGCTATTGGTATCCCTAGGAGGATACATAGGCCTCAACTAATGTTGTTGTTTCTACTCATATCATGTTGTTGTTTCTACTCATATCATGGTTGTTGGTAACGAGGTAAATCAGGAGCCTGATGCCTGAGCATCCTATTGTAGAAGTACATGGGGTGTTCTCCACTACAATTTGACATCTTCTGATGGGTTGAGATCTTTGGCCATAAATCATATTTTGTTGCTCTCTCTCTTGCTCTATTTTTAGCTTTTCAATAATCAAATCAATAATTTCTTCCTTTGAAGATTTTGTTGATCTAGTAGAAGTCAAGGTTTTAGAGACAATTGGTGAAATCTTGAGTTCCATGGCTTGATGATCTTCCAAGTCCTCACATTCCTTGATGTAATCATCCAAAATGATGAACCTATAAATGTATAGAAAAGAGCATAGTTGTTATCGTTAGTGTCCATGTGAAAGGCCAAGTTAACATCAGACACTTCTTTGTATATGTTCTTTAATAAAACATATAGTGTCTTGGTCATCCACAGATTGTAAGTTCGATCGCATTTGTAAGACCTAAGAAGTCTGTCTTCGTGCCCCCTGTGTAGTGTGTTTTTCTTGCGTATTCGGCAGCCTCTGTGCGGAATACCGTGTGCGGCCATAGGAGCTCAATTTTCTACTCCAAGAATATCATCGTGCAACTCTCGAGAAGGAGAGCGCACTGTGGTGCATCGCCATCGAATTACTTCACTGGTATCAAAGCAATTCAACGTAAAAGCTTTGTTCCCTTTCTGCGAACAAAGCAAGCACTCCCCTCCCCCCCGGCTTTGTCCAAGGCTTACGACTAAGGCAGCGTTGGCACCGTTGGCTGCACGCGAGGGAGGACCTCAACGATCAAGGAAGATTGAGGTTTTCGGTACTTCCCGGGAGGTCACCCATCCCAATATTGTTCCACCCGGAGCTCGCTTAACCGTGGCAATCTCTTTCCACTAATCTACACTCTTGTGGTGTCTGAAGAAGGGGAAAGACTAAGGTTAACATTACCTTCAACATGTTTTGGTCCCTCAAAGCTTCATTCTTTGCTCTCAAAGCTTGTTTCTGAAGCATTTTTGGGGTGTCTTTTGGAGCCATTTTGGAGTACTTTCACACATAGTTCTCTTCACACAGGTCCAAGAAAATCAAGAAGAGTGATCTTTGTACTTCTTCGACAATAAATATCAACCTTTGGGGCTATGTTTTCGGCCACACTCATAAAACTACAGGTTTCTCGAAAGGTTTTCAGTTTTGGTGGGAGCATTCGCTGCAAATTTATGCAGGTTTTTTAGCATAAAAGATCAGAGTTGACAGACACTTGCAGGTGTTTTTGGTTAGTTTTTGGGCTGTGCATTTAGCCTTTTAGTATCATTTTACTACATATATTGAGCACATACACACCACGTACGCTTCTATGGATACCGCTTATGTGCATCCATGTGGTCATTGATATAACGGTTACGTTTTTTGCATAAAGCCTTTTACATTTGATAAAGAGGGTCGTGGTGAGGTTTTCTTAGCTGGGAGACACCCAGATGTCGCTATCTCTTCAATGATGTAGGTGGAAGACTTACCCTAGCTCGCCATAGGAGATGTATGATAGTTGTTCATAGGTGCTCGATAAGCCTAGTTGGCTTCTATTGGGTAACTGATTATATGAAGTGGGTCAATGATTCACTATGCACGTAAACATGTCAATACTTGCAATTTAGTGATATTTTGACACTCGTCATACACTCATTTTGCAGAGGATACTTTGGCAAAATCTTTCTAGATTTTTGGTTTTGTCAACTATACAGTGGTCAATTTACTCCATTGATACACTTATTCATTGGTGTTTGGACTCTTCTAACTCCATTATCATTCTATTCACTTCTCTACAATCATAGTATCAAAGATCTCAAGCACATCTCGTGGATCAGGGTCTAGTGCCAGTGTTCCGAGGAGGAGCTATAAATTGCAAGGTAAAGACCATTTTGAGATCCGTAAATTTGATGGCACAAACTTTGCTCTATGGAAGAATCAGACTAAAGATGTGTTGATTCAAAGGACGCAATGGAAGCCAGTAAATGGAATTTCAAAGAAGCCTATTGACATGGATGAGATTGGGATAAGTTAGATGAAATTGCCATGTCTACCATTCACTTGCACCTGGTAGATAATGTTTACTTTAAAGTATTAGACTGAAAGTACAGAGAATTTTGGAAGAAGTTATGCAAAAAGAGAGAGCATCAAATAAAGTGTATCTGATGAGAAAATTATATGACCTTCGCATGAAGGACACAAATAGTGTTGCTGCTCATCTAAATGAGTTTGATGCTATATTCTCCCAATTACAGTCTCATAAAATGGATATGGATAATGAAATGAAAACAGTGTTGTTATGTACCTTGCCATCACCATGGGATATGCTTTGCATAGCTATTAGCAATAGTGCACCTGGTGGTAAACTCGTGTATGGTGACATATGTGGAGCACTCTTGAGTGAGGAGATTTGTAGAAAATCTATGGTTGGCACAAAGAGTGGAGATGCATATAATGTTCGTGATTCTTACCAAGGAAAGAATTAGCAACGTGGCAGGAGCAAGAACAAGGAAAAGAATGCTCAATGGAATAAGAGTAGAAGTAATTTAAGGAAGAGGGATATCGAATGCCATTATTGTCATAAGAAAGGACATATGAAGAAAGACCGTTATGCATTAAAGAATGCTAAAGGTAAAGGATATAATGTTGATGGGCATGTTAAACAGTTACTTGCACCATCTACTTCGACTGTGAAGATTGAAGAAATTACTGCTATTTCTAATGATGCTGATGTGTTGACACTTGATAGTATTGTGCAACCTGAGGCTCTTATGGCTGATTCTCTTTCCCACACGTGGCTGCTAGATTCTGGTGCTTCTTTCCATGTGACACTACACAGAAAATGGTTCTCTAATTATGCAGCAAAGTCTCTTGGTACCGTGAGACTTGGTGACTCTACAGAGAATGGTTCTCTAATTATGCGCCAAAGTCTCTTGGTACCATGAGGACTTGGTGACTCTTACCATTGTGTTGTTGTGGGGATTGGAGATGTAGTTGTGCAGTTCATTGATGGTTCAAAATTTACTATGCATAATGTACGCCATGTACCTTAGTTATCACGTAGTTTGATGTCAGTTGGCGAACTTGATGACCTTGGTTACAAGGTGGTCTTCTATGCTAAGTCCTTTTGTATATCAAAGGGCAATATGATTATTGCAAAAGGAACCAAAGTTGGCTCACTTTATCCTTTATTTGTGTCACAGAAAGAACACTTGTTAGTTGTTACTGAACAGCCTATGGCTTGTATTTGGCATGGTCGTTTGGACCATATATCTCGTAGTGGAATGGAAAATCTTTCCCGTTCTGGCTACTTACCTGTGTTATCTTTCTCTGTTTTTTCATTTTATGAGCATTGTCAATATGGAAAGCAAACCAGAAATGTGCATAGAATGTATATTGACTCTTCAATTCAACCACTAGATCTCGTTCATACAAATGTGTGTGGTCCTATGCCCACTAGGTCCTTAGGTGGCTCTCTTTACTTTGTCACTTTCATAGATGATTTTTCTAGAAAAGTTTGGGTATATCCTATCAAATGGAAGGATGATGTATTCCCTACTTTCAAAAAACAGCTTGCTTTAGTTGAGAGTGAAAAAGGAACTAAACTTAAGGCTTTACGTTCAGATAATGGGGATGAGTATACCTCACATGAATTTGGCCTTTTCTATCAATCTAGAGGGATTTGTAGAGAGTTTACAGCTCCTTATACCCTAGTATAGAATGGTGTAGCTGAAAGGATGAATAGAACTATTCAAGATAGAGTAGTTTCCATGTTGCATCATGCAAACCTCTTACAAGGTTTTTGGGCAGAGGCAGTATTGATTGCAGTTCATGTAATTAACCTTTCACTTAGTACTGCCAAAGGTCTGAAAGTGGCACAAGAGTTATGGACAGGGAAGCCACCATATTATGATCATCTTCGAGTTTTTGGGTGTGAAGCATATGTTCATATACCCAAGAATCTTAGACAAAAGTTGGACCATAAGTCAAAGAAATGCATTTTTCTTGGATATGCTCGAGAAGGACAATTTGGATATGGCTTATGGGATCCTGAAACATGGTCAGTGATCAGAAATGTCATTTTCAATGAGTCTAAGATGCATAAACAAACCATTAAGGAGGTTGACGTGAGAAGAGTGGTGTTTGAGAATACTAGTCCTCCAGTTAGCATGCATAAAAATGCTGGAGATAGGGGCGTTCAAGAGAATGTCTGATCATATCATTCTACAGATGTTCATGTTCAACAACCATTGAGACTCTCTAGACATATCTCACATCCACCCGATAGATATGTTCCAAGTTTAGATTTTGTTATGCTAACAGATGCCAGTGATCCTTCTTGCTTCAAAGAGGCTATGCAGACAGATGATCATGTCAAGTGGGAGTGTGCCATGAAAAGTGAGGTGGATTCTATTCACAAGAATGGTACTTGGGATTTAGTACCTTTGCCAAAGGGCAGGAAAGCTTTACTATGTAAATGGGTATATAAGCTGAAATTCGCATCAGATAGTGCTTCTCCAAAGTATAAAGCACGACTTGTTGCAAAGGGTTTTAAGAAACAAATTTGTGGAACAACCAAAGGGTTATGTAATCCCTGGCAAGGAAAGCCTAGTTAGTAAGATCAAGAAGAGCTTGTATGGACTTAAACAGTCCCCTAGAGAATGGTACCAAAGTTTTGATGCTTTTATGAAGTCTCAGGGCTATTCTCGAAGCAATGAGGATCATTGTCTCTACACAAAGAGATGCTCAGATGGCAACTTGATATGCTTGATACTTTATGTTGATGATATGTTGATAGCTGGGAAGTCCTCTTATGACTTGTCAATTCTCAAAAAGAAGTTGAGTCAGACATTTGATATGAACAATTTGGGGGATGCCAAACATATTCTTGGCATGCACATTACTTGTGATAGGAGTAAAAGATGCATATACTTGTCTCAAAGTGAGTACATATCCAAAGTACTTCGCAGGTTCAATATGCAGGGTGGAAACGTATTGAGGACACCTTTACCCACATATGTGAAATTGAGCAAGGATGATTGCCCCAAATTAGATGAGGAAAAAGAATTCATGACCAAAATTCCCTATCAGTTTGCTGTTGGTAGTCTCATGTATGCTATGGTAGCAATGAGACTAGACATTGCATTTATAGCGGGAGTTGTGAGTAGATATATGTCTAATCCTAGCAAGAAATATTGGGAAGCGGTCAAGATGATTTTGAGATATCTGAGTGGCACTAAGGACAAGTGTCTATGCTTACGTAGATGGAAAGCATCCATTATTGGTTACACAGATTCTGACTATGCTAGCTGTGCAGTCAATCATAAGTCTACATTAGGGTACATTTTTCATTTTGTTGGAGGTGCTATCTCTTGGAGATCTCATCTTCAAGAATGTACAGTTGTTGCCACCACAGAAGGAGAGTATGTTGCAGCAAGTGAGGCATGTAAGGAAGCATTATGGCTTTCTTGTCTTGCTTGTGATATGGGTTTACCTTATTATGTACCGTGTTTGCTGAGTGACAGTCAGAGTGCCATTGCTTTGACTAAGAATCCGGTCTATCATGCAAAGACCAAGTACATTCAGGTGAGCTATCACTTCATTATAGATTGCTTAGCCACCGAGCGCATTATTCTTGAGAAGGTCCACACTCGAGATAATGCTACAGATGCTTTGACTATAGCTCTACCACAGGATAACTTTCAACACTGTTGTCACTTGATGGGGGTTACTTGATTCATGATCTTACACAGTCACTTGTATACTGTGTAAACATGCCCATCAGGTGGGAGGTATAGTTTGTATACTTACACCTAGGTATTCGTTATCATTATTTATTTTTCTCCCATAGTTACTTTGGTCATATTGGCCTTTAGTGGCAGATTGTTACCATTAGTGTCCATGTGAAAGTCCAAATGGCCACCGAACAGTCCTTTGTATATGTTCTTTAATAAAACAAATAGTGGTCTGGTCAGCCATAGACTATAAGTTTGACTCCATTTGTAAGACCTAAGAAGTTTGTCTTCGTGCCCCCTGTGTACTGTGTTTTTCCTGCATATTCTGCAACCTGTGCGCAGTATTGTATGCGGCCATAGGAACTAAGTTTTCTACTCCGAGGATATCATCGTGCAGCTCTCAAGAAGGGGAGCGCACTGTGGTGCATTGCCATTGAATTACTTTAGCTGCTCATTGGTCAATCATTCTATAAATGTAGAGATTAACCTCTTTTTAGGTGGTGATTCATCAATTAGGCATCAAGCTACATATTGTTTGAATGTTCTAGCTGCCTTATATACTTCTAACTTGATTGGTTAAAGCCATAAATAAAAGAGGTCACCTTCTTGGTCATATTCTCACCTCCATTTTATTTCCCTCATTTCATTTGTGTGTGTGTGTGTGTGTGTGAGAGAGAGAGAGAGAGAGAGAGAGAGAGAGAGAGAGAGAGAGATTTAGTGCATTGTGTTCTTTGTGTTTTGTGAGTCTTTTGGTAGGTACCAGCTTCAGTAGCAACATCAACAATGCCAACAAGTATGACAGAACTCTGCACGCATCCGAAGATGAAGAGGTCTATCTATCACGATAGATTAATTTGGGTATTTTGTAGATGCAAGTAGAGTAGTGTAGTGTACACTATGTGCACAATATAAATCACTAACATTTTAGCAAAAATAGGCATTTCTTGATAGATAGATTTCACTTTAGACTTTATCCGTCGTCCGTTGGTGATGGATGATAGACATAGACATATGACAGATAGTGTTCATTGTTTTCCATCACAATAGACTGAATTTTCATCACGACAGACAACCCATCGAGTGCTCTATCCATTGCAATAGATTGAAATCCCCGTAGACAGAAAATCACAATCAATTTTGTCCATTGCAATAGGCAGTTAGGCACAATAGACTCTCTCCATCGTGATAGACCAATCTATTGTGATAGACACATCTGTTGCAACAGACCTATTCATCGCAAGAGACATCCCCTAGGATAGTCACAGAGCCGATCCATCATGATAGATAGGGAAAAATGGGAATATTTAGGGTATGTAAATATTATTAAATTTTGGCCTAATTTTTTGGAGTTTTGTAGACACTTGGCACTCCTTGGAAGGGATAATCAAGCTCACTATAGTTGGCATTCTTAGGACTACACTTCCCTAGCAATTGAGCATCAACATGGGCATCAAGCGTGAGGTTGGAGGAACTCTCGACCCTTTCATATAATTTCCTAGCTTAGGCTAATAGCGATTAGTGAATCTGATGAATTTAGGGCTATGATAGGCATGAACAATTTCAAGAGCCATTAAATTCTCAAGTTCAAGAATAGACTAAGCTAAGACAGGGAAAACAATAATAAAAAAGAACTTAATCTAATTTAGAGAGACATCAAGTACAACAAAACTTAAGTGTTCATAATGCCGCATATATAAAGACAAGAAAATACATTGAAAAGAAATTAAAACAAGCAAGTGGTTGTTGCAAAAGAGCATTGCAATGCGATTGTACTTGGGCATTGGGCAAACGATCAATTCATGCGAACCTTAGATTAGACCGACACCTAGGAAGAGATAGACATAGCATCAAGTCATTTGAAGCTAGTGTCAATCACACAACTATTTGTGGGCTCAATAACTAAGTGACTATCCTTACGTATTGATCTCATAAATGAGTGATTTGGAAATGCTTCTAACAACTGGTTGATATCCCTAATATACCTTGATGTAATGGTTGAAACCACATCAAGGCTGTTTTCTTTAAGGTTAAACCAAAAGCATTGTATTGAGTGAAAAAATTGTCAACCTATTGGGATCTTCGTACCTGTCTAAACTCTACCAAATGGTCACAAGGGGTCTCCAATGCCATCAAAGTAATTCTTCATTGACTTTACTAGTTGAGTGGGTCTCAAGATCCTAAGGTGTTCTCTACTTCAAGGTAGGGGAAACTCATCCATGCCTCTTTGATGCCTAGGTCCTCTTAGTCTCTACTGATCAATTCTGTTCATCTCTAACCCTGACCTCTCTCTTCCAGAAGTGTTTGCAAAAGTCACTTCTAGTCTCTCTCAAGTCTTCTCTTTGTGAGTACCTTGAATATGAGAGGATCCAACTCCATGCTAACCATGAGAACCATGCAATCACAATGGAGGGAAAACAAGTTCACCCTTCCAAGTGTAGGTGTGTCCACCATGTTCTATTACCACAAACATCCTCTCAAAAGAGTTATCTAAATAGATTACCTTCCCAAGGTGCAATTGGTTCGTATGTACTTTAACCGAGTCTTATAGGGACCCTCAGGGATCTGCAAATAAGCTAACCCTAAAATAACTATAGGTCTTTCCATGTAAGTTCAACTGCATTTTTATTACCTAAGATATTTGTGTTTGTGCTCTCCTACTGTGTTTTTTTGCATATTTTGTAGACCTATGTGGAGTACTATGCATGAAGATCTAGGCTTGTTTTTCTACCATGAGGGTATCATTCATGGATCTCTAAAGAAGGAGAATCCAACGCAATGCATGGTCATCAAAATACTTCATAGTCAACCGAGCGACTAGACTTTGAATCCAATTCATTGCAGGAATTTCCTCACTTCGCAGGCCCTTGGGAGTACTCTAAGTCTATTCAAATGAGAGCCCTACAATCATGGTTAGAAACGATGAATCAATTCTACCAAGGAACACAAAAGTAGTGAAAACAATAAAGTGCAATGTCATATCACTTTAGAGGAGCTACTTAAGTTTAAACCATAGTTATGGAAACATATAGCTAACCAAATGCAAGACGTAGCTAAGTCCCCATCTCAGGTTGGATCACATAGGACAGTGCCATAGGTACCCTTGGATAAGATAGGAGACATGAGTGAAGAAGGAGAAGGAAACACCTATCTCCCTATTACTTACCAGGGCTTTATGACAAAAGGCTATTCTAGATTCACGTATCGGAGTCGCAATTGCTACCACTTCCCTATCAAAATGTTGGGACAAGCGAGCTCTTAGACCTACTAGAATGAAATTGCAAATGGAAAATGGGCATATTGAGAAACATTTAGGGTTACTAGAAGGGATAACACTCACTACTTGTGATCTAGATTTTGAACACACTTTTTCCATATGTGATTTTGGTAAGAATCACATCTATGAGATGATTTTAGGTAGAACCTTCATGAGACAATTGTAGATAGTGCAAGATTGAGGAACCAATTCCTTATACTTACAACACTTAGGTGTGACCACCAAAGTCAATCTCAAAGACTATTCTCATAGAGAGGTAGCACCCTTGGAATGGAACCCCATGCATAGAACATTAGATGAGACAGAGTCTCTGCATTCCATAGGATCAAAATCTTCATGGATGCATCAGGACACTCACTTATGGATGTGTAAAGTTGTAGTGGAGGAAGAGAAAAGATTAAACAATAGAAACATATGTGCTAATGAGAATCCTATATCTATTCAAGACTCAGCCTATGCACCTATGGCATTCTCTGATGAGGCGTTTGAACCCCATGGTTGGGCAAAAATCCAAGCCACGATGGACATAGCTAACAATGAGGAGCACTAGAAACCACATTGTGATGAAGATGGCTATGATATCTTGGTTTTCACCAAAGAACCACTCGTGTTTGACGTTGTTCTAGAAGAATAAGAGCCTAGGACATCTACATTTATGGAAATCGGTGATGAGGATGAGGAATCCATTATCACGGGTCCTTTTTGTGCCTCAAAAGAAGAGTACCTTTACTTCATAGAATCTAGGACTCAAGAACTAGAAAGAAGTATATTGGAAAAGAAGTTGATGCCAACAGAAGAAAACAAGAGTGAGAAAAAGAGAGGACAGAATCAAGTCACCACTCAAGAAGCATAAGAATCTCTTGTTTGAAGTGCTAGATAATTTCAAGAAGTATGAGATAGTATAAAGGAAGATCATAATAATAATTCCTAAATGATAAGCACTCGTAGGAGAAGCCTATGAAAACAAAGAAAAGAAGGAAAATTATAGTGGCCATAGAAGATGACAAAGAAAGGTGTATATACATGGGACACAACTAGAGTGAAGAAGAAGAATGTGAATTAATAGATCTCTTGAGAGAATTTCAAGATGTATTAGCTTGGAGTTATAAGGATGTGAAAGGAGTGGATCTAGATATCTTCTCTCATAGAATCCCGATGACCTCAGAAACTAAGCCAACCAAACAAAAACCTTACACATATAAGGATAATTATGTAGCCAAAATCAAAGAAGAAATTTATTGCCTAATAGAAACAAGATTTATCTATAAAATTGAGCATATTGAATGGGTATCCCCCATTGTGGTAGTGCCAAAAAAGATGGAAAGTTGCATGTGTGAATTAACTTGAAAAAAGTTAATGCAACCACTATAAGAGATAGTTATCTGCTTCCTATCACACAAAACTCATTAAAATGTCTAGCAGGCAAGGAAGTCTACAGTTTCCTTGATGAAGTATTTTGATGGCTATGCACCACAGTGTGCTCTCCTTCTGGAGAGCTCCACGACGATATCGTCGGAATAGAAAACGGAGCTCCTAGGGATGCACATAGTACTCCACACAAAGGCTGCAAATTACGCAAAAAAACATAGTACACAGGGAGCACAAACACAGACTTCTTAGGTGTTACAAATGCGGTCAAACTTACAGTCTGTGGTTGACCAAACCACTATATGTTTTATTAAAGAACATATACAAAGAAGTGACCGGTGGCCATTTGGCCTTTCACATGGACCCTAACGGTAACAATGTCCCACTGAAGGCTAATATGGCCAAACTAACTATGGGAGAAAATTAAAGAATGATAAGGAATAGCTGAGTGTAAGTATACAAACTATACCTCCCACCTGATGGGCATGTTAAATAGTATACAAGTGACCATATAAGATCATGAATCAAGTAACCCCCATCAAATGACAACAATGTCAAAAGCTATCCTCTGCTAGAGCTTTAGTCAAAGCATCTGCAACATTATCTCGAGTTTGAGCCTTCTCAAGAATAATGCGCTCAGTGGCTAAGAAATCTCTAATGAAATGATACATCACCTCAATGTGCTTGGTCTTTGCATGATAGACTAGATTCTTAGCCAAAGCAATGGCACTCTGACTATCATTGAGCAAACGAGGTACATGCAGAGGTAAACCAATATCACAAGAAAGACGAGAAAGCCACAATACTTCGTTACATGCCTCACTTGCTGCAACATACTCTGCTTCTGTGGTGGAAACATTTGTACATTCTTGAAGACAAGATCTCCAAGAGATAGCACCTCCAACAAAATGAAAAATGTACCCTCATGTAGACTTACAATTGTCTACACAATCAGCATACTCAAAATCTGTGTAACCAATAATGGATGCTTTCCCTCTACCTAAGCATAGACACTTGTCCTTAGTGCCACTTAGATATCTCAAAATCATCTTGACTGCTTCCTAATGTTTCTTGCCAGGATTAGACATATATCTGCTCACAACTCCCACTGCAAATGCAATGTCTAGTCTTATAGCTACCATAGCATACATGAGACTAGCAACAACAGACTAATAAGGAATTTTGGTCATGAATTCCTTTTCCTCATCTGATTTGGGGCAATAATCCTTGCTCAATTTCACATATGTGGGTAAAGGTGTACTCAATGCCTTTCCACCCTGCATATTGAACCTGTGAAATACTTTGGATATGTACTCACTTTGAGACAAGTATATGTATCTTTTACTCCTATCATGAGTAATGTGCAGTGCCAAGAATATGTTTGGCATCCCCCAAAATGTTCATATCAAATGTCTGACTCAACTTCTTTTTGAGAATTGAGAAGTCATAAGAGGACTTCCTAGCAATCAACATATCATCGACATAAAGTATCAGACATATCAAGCTGCCATCTGAGCATCTCTTTGTGTAGAGACAATGATCCTCATTGCTTCGAGAATAACCTTGAGACTTCATAAAAGCATCAAACTTTTGGTACCATTGTCTAGGGGACTATTTAAGTCCATACAATCTCTTCTTGAGCATACAAACTAGACTTTCCTTGACATGAACTACATAACCCTCTGGTTGATCCATATAGATCTCGTATGTAAGATCTCCATGCAAGAAAGCAATTTTCACATCTGTTTGGACTAGCTCTAAGTCCTCCATTGCAACGAATTTAAAGAACATGCACAAGGTAGTCATCTTGACCGTTGGAGAGAAGATTTCCTTAAAATCAACACAATGTTGTTGCTTAAAACCTTTTGCAACAAGCTGTGCTTTATACTTTGGAGAAGCACTATCTAATATGAATTTTAGCTTATATACCCATTTACATGGTAAAGCTTTTGTGCCCTTTGGCAAAGGTACTAAATCCCAAGTACCATTCTTGTGAATAAAATCCAAGTCACTCTTCATGGCATGCTCCCATTTGACATGATCCTCTATCTGCATAGCCTCTTTGTAGCAAGAAGGCTCATCGGCATCTGTTAGCATAACAAAATCTAAACCTGGAACATATTGATCAGGTGGATGTGAGACACGTGCAAAGCATCTCAATGGTTGTTGAACAGGAACATGTGTAGACTCATCTGATTGGACATTCTCTTGAATGTCCCTATGTGCAACATTTTTATGCAGGCTAACTGGAGGACTAGTACCTTCAAAAACCACTCTTCTCACTTCGAACTCCTTAATGGGTTGTTTATGCACCTTAGACTCATTGAAAATGAAATCACTACTTCCCATCACTGATCGTGTTTTAGGATCCCATAAGCAATATCCAAATTGTCCTTCTCGACCATATCTGAGAAAAATGCATTTCTTTGACTTATGGTCCAACTTTTGTCTAAGATTCTTGGGTATATGAACATATGCTTCACACCCAAAAACTCGAAGATGATCATAATATGGTGGCTTCCCTGTCCATAAATCTTGTGCCACTTTTAGACCTTTGGCAATATTAGGTGAAAGGTTAATCACATGAACTGCAATCAATACTGCTTCTGCCCAAAAGCCTTGTGAAAGGTTTGCATGATGCAACATAGAGACTACTCTATCTAGAATAGTTCTATTCATCCTTTCAGCTACACCATTCTGTACTGGGGTATAAGGAGCTATAAACTCTCTATGAATTCCTCTAGACTAGCAGAAAAGGCTAAATTCATGTGAGGTATACTCACCCCATTATCTGAACATAAAGCCTTAAGCTTAGTTCCTTTTCCAATCTCAATTGAAGCTAGCCATTTTTTGAAAGTAGGGAATAACTCATCGTTTGATTTGATAGGATATACCCAAACTTTTCTTGTACCATCATCTATGAAAGTGACAAAGTAAAGAGAACCACCTAAGGACCTAGTGGGCATAGGACCACACAGATCTATATGAATGAGATTGAAAGGCTGAATTGAAGAGTCAATGTGCATTCTATGCACATTTTTTGTTTGCTTTCCATATTGACAATGCTCACAAAATGAAAAATTAGAGAAAGATAACACAGGTAAGTAGCCAAAACGAGAAAGATTTTCCATTCCATTATGAGATATATGGCCCAAAGAACCATGCCAAATACAAGCCATAAGATGTTCAGTATCAGCTAACAAGTGTTCCTTTTGTCATACAAATAAAGGATAAAGTGAGCTAACTTTGCTTCCTTTTGCAGTAACCATATTGCCCTTTGATATGCGAAAGGACTGAGCATAGAAGATCACCTTGTAAGCAAGGTCATCAAGTTGACCAACTAACATCAAACTGCATGATAATTGAGGTACATGGTGTACATGATACATAGTAAATTTTGAACCATCAGTGAACTGCACAACTACATCTCCAATCCGCACAACGTCACACACTAGTAAGAGTCACCAAGTCTCATGGTACCAAGAGACTTTGTTGCATAATTAGAGAGCCATTCTCTGTGTGGTGTAACATGGAAAGAAGCACTAGAATCTAGCAGCCATGTGCAGGAAAGAGAATCAACCATAAGAGCCTCAGTTGGCACAATACTATCAAGTGTCAACACATCAGCATCATCAGAAATAGCATTAATTTCTTCAATCTTCACAATTGAAGTAGATGGTGCAGGTAACTGTTTAACATGCCCATCAACATTTTGTCCTTTACCTTTAGCATTTGCATAACAATCTTTCTTCATGTTTCCTTTCTTATGACAATAATGGCATTCGATATCCCTCTTCCTTGATTTACTTCTACTCTTATTCTTTTCCTTGTTCTTGCTCCTGCCATGTTGTTGATTCTTTCCTTGATAAGAATCACGAACGTTATATGCATCTCCACTCTGAGTGCCAACCATAGATTTTCTACGAATCTCCTCACTCAAGACTGCTCCACATGTGTCATCATAGACGAGTTTACCACTTGGTGCACTATTGCTAATAGATGTGCAAAACATATTCCATGATGATGGAAAGGTGCATAACAACAATACTGCTTTCATTTCATTATCCATATCCATTTTTTTAGCCTGTAACTGGGAGAATACAACATCAAACTCATTTAGATGAGCAGCAACACTATCTGTGTCATGCAAAGGCCATATAACTTTCTCATCAGATATATTTTATTTGATGACATCTCTTTTTCATATGTATTGCATAACTTCTTCCAAAGCTCCTCTGCACTTTCACAGTCTAATACTGTAAAGTAAACATTATCTGCTAGGTGCAAGCAAATGGTAGACCTCGCCATTTCATCTAACTCATCCCAATCATCTTCATCCATGTCAGCAAGCTTCTTTGAGATTCCATTTATTGGCTTCCATTGCCTCCTTTGAATCAGCACATCTTTAATCTGATTCTTTCATAGAGCAAAGTTTGTGCCATCAAATTTTTGGATCTCAAAATGGTCTTTACCCCACAAGTTATAGCTCCTCCTCGAAACTGTGTTTTTCCTTGTCTTACTACAACCTCAAATTCAAACTCTATGAGGAGTAAGAACCACTTGTTATGTTCCTATGCCCAAGGAAAAGGTGTGGAAATACACGTATATTCTACCCATCTTTGTATACTCTCTATGTTGAGCAAGTATGCATCAAGAAGCTCATCATCAATTATATGTGATTTTTCCCCAATAAGGATCCTAGATAAGTGATCTGCCCTCAAATGTGTTTTTCCTTGTCTTATGACAACCTCAAATTCAAACTCTATGAGGAGTAAGAACCACCTGTTATGTTCCTATGCCCAAGGAAAAGGTGTGGAAATACACATATATTCTGCCCAATTTACCAAGAATCTGCCCACTTTTCCTACTCTCTTTTCCTTTTCTCCCGCTTTCACGCACTCTTCCCACTTCTCACTTTCTTGCACCTACACACTCATTCTCCTCCACTCTCTTTCTATCTCTCTCACTCTTTTCTTCTATCCTACATGCCACCACACACACTCTCCCTCTTTCTCCCTTTCTTCTTTTCTCTCACACCCCCACTCTGTCCACCTTTTATTCTTATGCACACACTTATACATACATACACTCATCCATGTCTTCATGCATGTATCCCCCAAACACACATTGTGTCCTCACTTTTTACCACTCTCTCTTTGTACTTCTGCACTCTTTCAATCCCTCATGCTCACACAATATCTCATATACCACACACATACACATTCTATTTCTTACTTCTCCACCAGCCTCCTTTTACCCACACCTGTGCACACACTCTCTCTCTCTTCTCCCCTTCTCTCTAGCTCTCTTTCCTGCACAGACTCTTACACACACCTTATCACTCCCATTCACACACCCGCATGACGACTAACAATCCCTCTCACACATATGTTTACACACACACATTGCCTACTCCCCCTTCACACTTTCTCTCCTTTACTCTCTTTTTCTCTCATCTCTCTCTCTTTCTCTTTCCCACCCTCTCCTTTTATCTCTTTCTCACTCTCTCACCTCCTTTTTTTGCTATCTTTCTTTCTCACACACACGCACCCCTGTACTCACATACAACGCTTACTCTCCTTCTCTCTCTCTCTCTCTATCTATCTCTCACTCCCTCCCTCTCCATCTCATAACGTGAAACAAGTCTTTCTAAAGAGGAACCTTTGTGCATATCCAAAAGCTTTCCTTACTCATCACATACCATTTTTGGCATCCATTTACCTCCCATGGAACAAGTTTTCTTTTATGTTCACACTGTTATTATACACAAGAACATAAATGTTCACGCAAAGCAGTAGTAGCACCGTTCTATGTTTATTTGTAACTCAAGTACAATTCTCATTTTCTTTTGTTCATGTTTATAGAGCTACCATATGTAGAATAACAGCAATGGTTAATACTGTGAAGTGTATGGCATAACATTGCAATGAATAGACTAAGGAAGTACCAAATCTTCGGTGTTTTTTGGTTTAACCCAATAATCCAAAATGCAGAGGTAATTCTGTTCAATAAACAAGCTGCCTTCTCTAGCTGTGTATAAAACATCGTCAAAAACTTCTGTAATTGCATAGAGATGGACTCTTTTCCGCTAAGTGCACAGCATCTCGTGAAGCCCAAAACATAACTCATGCGCAGCAACCAACAGCAATAAAAACTCTCTCCTCAAATCTTTCTCTGTAACTCCTTGAGGATTCGGATCATTCTCTGACTCGAAAATCAAGATCAACTGTAGCTGTGAACGCTCTGATGGTTGCATGCCCCCAAGGAAAAGCATAGCTGCCCCTCCGTCACTTTGATAGAGCAGACGAACGAAAAAACCGAGAGGCCACCTCCTTACCTTGATATGCGAAGTGAACTTCCTCCTGTGTTGATCCCTCTTTTGCCCCCAGAACACCCCCCCTCCTTCTTTAGCCTTATAATCTTCCCCCCCAGAAAAAACCCAAAGCGACCTCCCCTTCTCTACTACTGTCGAGGCTTTTTTCCAAGAAGAACGTGCCAGAGAGCTCCCACATGCCCATTTAGAAGGGCATAACTCCTCTGCCCTTTCTTGACAGAGGGCAAACAAAGCACCACCCTGGCCCCTGTACCTACACACACAAAAAAATGGACAAAAAAAAACCCACAGAGGGGGAGAGAAAGAAAAACCAGCGGGAGTCACGAGAGAGATAGAGATAGTAGGGAAATCAATTTTTTTCCTTTTTTTTCTTTTTCCCCCATCTCGGTGCTTGCAGTATGTTCAGATAAATAGTAGCATTAGGTAATAAACCTTGTTCTAAGATTTGCTTGAAGACATGAAGGGCTTTGCTATTCTCTCCCTGATAAAGATACACCAGGATAATTATACTCCATGACACTACATCCCCACCAACACCCTGCAATTGCATCTACTCAAAGCAAGTTAGTGCTTTGTTTCCAAGCCTAGAGGTAACCCATAAAAAGCACACTATATGCAATCGGATCTTGTATTGATTACTTGCTATGCATTTTGCATGCCTCTTGAAATGCACCAACCTCTGCATACATGCCAGCCAAATCTCTAGTGGTAAAAGGATCTCCCCCCGGCCCTTTCTTAATAATTTCACAATGTGTTTCTTACCCCTTGTGAATCATTTTCAAGAAGCCACAGACTTTTATGTCCAAGCTATATGAGACAATGTCATGATGTACTTCGTCAAGCTTCATTTTCTCAAAGTGACATAGAGCTTCATCATACTGCCCGTCCTCTAAATATCCTAAAATCATCGATGTCCATGAAATAACGTCTTTACTAGGCATGCTCTTGAATATGGTTGTTGGATCCATAAGTAGATCATGTTTAACATAAGCATCAAAATGCATTTTCAATCATGAGATCATTATTTAGACCCCTCTTCAGAATTTCTAGATTCAATTCGTGGATTTGTGCTATGTCTTCCTGAAATGAGGAAGACTTTAAAATGCATTTAACAGCTTTCAAATTGGGACATGCTTTTCAAAGCGGAAATGTATGTTGATGGATTTGGAGAGGTGGTGTCCTCTTGCATTCTCCCCAAAGCATTTCAAAGCTTCTTTACACCGACAATGATCAGTGTAACCAGTAATCAATGCAGTCCAAATTGATGCATCACAAACATCAACTTTATGGAAGACATCCTGGAGCTTCTACAAGAAGACCTCCCTCTACAAGCCTTTAGAATACTCAGATAGCTACAAGCATCCTCTATAAGCATTTGCTTGAAAATTTCAACGAACCTTCTAGCATCCATCTCAGATAGGGCTTTCACCATTGCGGTCTAGGTCACCACATTCCTACTACCCATGCTTCCAAGATAGTAAGTTCTGCTCCTCTTTTCCACATAACACACCTTTTTCCTCTCCAAGTACATGTAATCAAGCATCCATTCCATACAATGGGGACATGTTAGTGCAAAATAATAACCATGAATATAGTTAACATACTCCCCCCTTCTGTTTGTGAAGTCGTCCTTGATGAGCATTTCCACCACCGTTGGAGTCTTGCTTTCCTCTTGTCACTTCATTCAAACAGTTAGCTCACTTCCATGAAGACACATAAAGCATCATAAATGATCATCTAAACCATTCAAACATGACAAATCACACAAAATATATTCTCGACTTTCTACTCATAATCAACATGCACACAACGTTCTCCCACCATTCAACTCATCCTTCCATGCATATCATCACTTGTGTCAATTCACTCACATACCTCCATGTCACCATGGCTCAGATGCTTCCATACCTGCTCATATCGGCTCATGCCAAACTCCTTCCCTATTTCATTTCATCTTGCAACAAAGCTCAACAAGCACATATCATCCATACATTTCCCATAGTACCAATCATAAAATCAAAAGCAAAAAACTCCAAGAATATCAATGATGCAATCACAAGTCCAATCCTCACTAGATGGACCTGCAACAAAGCTCAACAAGCACATATCATCCATACATTTCCCATAGTACCAATCATATAATCAAAACCAAAAAACTACAAGAATATCAATGATGCAATCACAAGTCCGATCCTCACTAGACCTACTGCAACAAAGCTCAACAAAAACCATACGATTCACATGTTTCCCTCCAATCCAAATCATCAATGCAATAAACCAAAACCAATGACTTCGAAAAGATATCAATAGTATGAACATGAACTAGTTCCTAAGGAATGTCATGTAAACCTGCAGTCAATCAACACTCATGTTATCAATCAACCAAAATCATTTGTATACCTTGACCTTGGCAAAGTCATCCTTTGTTGTCGCACTCCTGTCACCTACAAACTCATCAAAAAGTGAATCCCAAAAATCATACAAAAGGAGTCAACAAAAACACGTATCCCTATGGATCTATGTCCGAGAACTCCTAGATTTGCCATTTACATATAAGAAAAAACGAGGCCATCTAAAATGTAGCCTCACTCATGCTCCCAAAAACCGATCACAAATAATGAAACAAGACACAGGTAAAGAAGTTTCAAGGAGCATGCACACCATTGTGAACCTTCAGAATGGACCTATCAATAACATAGGGAGAGCCAAATTCGATAAGTTGCATACAACTAACCAGCCAAGCACATATAATAATTATGCCATCGTTGACGTTGAACTTGAGGTGATCGATCTATCAGTAGTTGACCTTTTAGTCTCGTAGATACATACATGCAAAAAACACACCCAGTCGGGCGATCACCGCCTTCTTCCTCTCTATCTCTCCCCCTCAGGAGTAGGAACTTCCCATCTCTTTTTTTTTTTGTTTATTTGGTTTAATGTTTTATGACTTGGCCTATGTTGGAATTGGATGCGACTCGTGGCCTTGGCCGCTCGGCCATGTTTGTTCCACCCATCTACCAACACAACATAGTGTGCAACCAACATAGATACGATGTATATATACATATATACGTGCTAGCCCATAGCGAAGCTAGGTACAGCTCGTGGTCTCGATTGCCCAGCCAAGATGGTTCCACTCACATATCAACCCGCTATGGCACAAAGCACCAAACAAATATGAACATGTACTATCCAGACCTATGATGAAGCTAGCGTCAGCTCATGATCCTGACCACCCGTCCAAGATGACTCCACTCGCCTACCAACCCATCATAGCATGCTCATGCACACACACACACACACACACACACACACACACACATATATATATATATATATATATATATATATATATATATATATATATATATATATATATATATATATATATATATGCTTTTTGTTTTTTTCTCTTTTTTCATTTTTTTCATTTTCTTTTCATTTCCCATGTCATGAGAGTTAGGGAGGGGCAAAAAGGAGCATCTACCCTACCTGTCCCGCACATCATGCATACACAAAAAATACATATGTGGAGCTAATAGATTGATCATTCCTCCACCATTACTTTCTCGGGCATAACAATTATATATGACACAATTGACTAGTCGCAAACAGGCTCATCAAACTGGATTTCCCTATCTCACCTTTAAGTCCCTTCCTCAGATGCAATGTAGCATGAGCAACCTCAAAAATTCCTACCTGACCTCGTCCATCATAGGTGATCAATGCTCTCTAGGTAGTGATTAAGGCTCCACCTCAAGAGCCTCATCATCACTACCTATAACTAACTGATCGGACCAAGCCCAACAAATTCTATTTATCTCATCAGGTATCCCTTGAGAATTGTCATAGTAAAAATAGCGGTCCTCTACATATCTGGCCCAACAAAGCAAATATGCTTCAAACTGTGAAAATGGAAATTCGATATCAAGGTCTTGGTTCAAAAAACATACCATCCAATGGGCCTCCTCCACATCGTATTCCGTCTGCAGACTCTCGACGGCTATCTCCATGCTTGCCAGTGCTTGATCTGCAAAATATATCACAAGGTTGAAGAGAGTGTTTCGGTATACTTGATTGGCCATCTGTCACCTAACTCCTAATGATCCTGCATAGCAACACACTTGGTTTATGAGCTTTTGTGATCTTAGCAAATAGAAGGTAAAGTGTCAGATAAAAAAGAGAAAGCCACTCTTGCATTGTTCTTGTATTGAGCCACACATCTCTTGTAGGATCGTCCAAATCATGCAAAAGAATCCCATCATCCAATGACTTGCTTGAAATCCCTTCCGTGCATCCTTTCCAATCATACTCTGTACGTTCCATTGGCTAAATTGACACCTATCTCCATAAGACCTCGAACTGATGACTTTGGCATGCTCGACACATCCCAACCCCGACTCCCTGAGTCTGTCACCATTTTCTACCAGTACCCTTTGCATGAGGGCATTTACTCACCATACTCCTTTTTGGTTCATTATCCAATGCATGAACTTTCTCCAATCCCTTGTGTCTAGAGGTCCTTCCTTCACAAGCATTTCTACTCTCCAAGAGGTCTCTCTTCTAATCATCTATTTCCTTGCTAGAACCTCCATTGTCTATGCACCACTTCTCTTTCCCAGGTTTTCCCTTACTCTTGTGGCATTTCTTGCATATGTATTTCCTCATGATGTCATGCACTTTGCTTGTGCCAAAAACTTGATAACCATCTTGCCTCTTCATCAACTTTGTATGACATCCTTGATCATGAGCTCTATGAGAACAATTCTCAGCATCCGAAAAGTTTCTTCTCCTTATGAACCGCTCAGCCCGTTTGCTAACTTCTTCCTGCACTTCCTCTGCAACACCCACTTTTACCATTTCCCCTCCTTTCATCTTTGCTTTCTCTTGATTCCCTAAGATCTTGCATGCACCACTAGTCAACACGTCTTTAGCTTTTCCCTCCCTATTTGGATTTACTTCCCCCAACTCAACTCTCACATCCATTTCCCTTGCAGTCGGTTTCCTTTTCATTGTCATCTCCAATCCTGGACTCCTATTCTCAAGCTCAACCTCCAAATCCTCGACTTTCTTCTTCAATTAGCTTGCTTCTACTATAGTAGTCAATTCGAGGTTTGTTTCATCTTCTAAGATTCCTCCACCTAGGGGGTTGTTTAGCTTGCCCTTTTTCAGGTCTATATGCATTGTATAACACTCAACCTGACTTGCACCTGCCAACCATCCGAATAACTCCTGATCAGAATCATCCTTATAAAGCAATGGATTCCTATATTCTCCCATCCTATATTCCTATATTCCTATATTCCCTGGAGAGCTTCCGCAAAGTGCATGGATGAACTAGATCCTTCTTGAGGATTCAGTGTCCAAAACACCACTCCTACTATAGGGATTTGCTCTTGTATTCTAGGAGTGGGATGCTCCTAGGTCTCAACATAGTTTGAGGACTCTACCAGCCCTTTTCCCTTGCTAGTGTCGGCTTTCCTTTTTGCACAATATTCATTGAAATGCCCCTCTTCACTGCAGTACCTGCACATTGGAGCGTAGTCAACCGGTTTCTTCTCGTCTGGGAAAACTCGTGCTATGTGCCTCCACATCTCCAACATTGAATTGGAGCAACCCTTTTCTGATCATGTGCTTCTCCTCCAGGATAGCCACCTTCTTGAACTTGAGCACCATGCCCATAAGTCTATCTATTTTCCCAATGAGGTATGGGTGGGATGCTTTGAGCTGGTAGCCCTGTGTAAGGATGCTCTCTCATGCTCTCATATTGCATGGGCCTTTCAAAGGGAATTCCTTATAGCATTGATCCTCAATATGGTTGGTCCTATTGCAGAAGGTGCAAAACCATTTGGGTGGCGGTCTATCCACGAAAAGTCTCGAGACTCTGGGGCATTCAATAGCTACATGGCCGAAGCCATGGCAATTCTCACACCATGTGTTGGATCTGAATACGCCCTGAGTAGGGTCTTTGGCTGCCTCTTGCTTCACCATGTATGTCTCTTGGGTCATCATGGTAGATTTTACCACTTTTTGTACCTAGTTGTAGAATCCGTTCCTTCATTCTCGTAGGCTTAACCTTGTTGAGATATCAATCTCAACATGTGATCATCTAGGATGACACATATCATTTTTTCATTTCTCTGACATGTATAGTGGTCATGCCGGCATATGTCAGGGACACTTCATTGAGCTTTATTAGATTTATCTACTGAGAGTGATGGAACATTTGTTTCTTGCCAGCTCACTCATTCGCGGACATTAGGTATTTCCTTATGTATTGGTCTTTATATATTGCAGTACTTGTATTCTTGTTTTTAGGTCATTCTTGTATGTTCCTTTTTATGTAATAGAAGAAGAAGAAGAAGATCATTCTTCCTTCCCTCAATCTGAGTGTGTGCTTCTCTTTGATTGTGAGAGTGTGTATGTGTGAGCTCTCTTCCTTATCTCCTTCCTCGTGACATGGTATCAGAGACAGTATGGTTGTAGAGAGCTCATGGAGAAGGCCGGTGGTGAAGAGTACGCAGCAAGGCATGGAGAAAGTGTGATTCATAAACGACCTCTGTTTCGAGACCGCAAGGTGAGTGCCACATAAAAACCAGGTGAGTTTGCAAAATTGTAACTTGCGCCATGTTTGCAACACCCATATATTTCAGATCCAGCATTTCAAGCGATTATGCGTACTGTTGATACACGAAAACTGTGTTTTTCTGAAATCAAATTGTCACATCATAGTGCAACAGTGTTCAAGCAGAAGTGTTGCTTGTAGTATTTTGCAGTGTTGTGAATAGCTATAGAAATGGCAAATGCAGATGGAATGAGTCAGCTTATGAGCAATAAGGTGGACAAGAACAACTTCCTTGCTTAGATATTCAAAATGATGAATTTCCTGATGGGAAAAGGCTACTGGAAGTACATCGAAGGAGAGAACAAAAATGCTCCACAATTACTAGAGAGGAATCAGACTGCAGACCAGTTAAGAGCATATGAATAATGGAATCAAGGAGCACGAAAGGTAATGTATTGGCTATCGGTTAGCATATAGGATAGCATGATTGAGAACATACAGGATGCCAAGACTCTGAAAGAGGCTTGGAATAGTTTGGTCACATTGTATGAGACCAATACAAAGGCACGACATACAGGATGCCAAGACTCTGAAAGAGGCTTGGAATAGTTTGGTCACATTGTATGAGACCAATACAAAGGCACGGAAATTGCAACTCAAGAACGAGTTGCATACCTTGCAGAAAAAGAGCATGTCGGTAAGTGACTATACATTGAAAATCAAAAGCATATGGGAGTCACTTGCATGTATTGGAGTGAATGTGGATGATGATGATAAGGTGGAAGTATGCCTTCGTGGTTTAGGAGTTGCGTATAAGAAGTTCAGAACTTTTATATAGACCAAGGAAAATATTCCAAATTTTGTTGATCTTGTATCTATGTTGATTATTGAAGAAAAGAATCTTGGTGAGGATTCAAATGCCCAAGGCAAAACCAGCTCTCAGCAAGTATTCTACTCTAGAAGAGGAAGAGGTAGAGGCTTCTAAAGCAGAAGAGGACCCCAAAAACAAGACCAAGTTCAACAACAAAATCATGTAGGAGGAAGAGGACAGTTTTGAGGCAGGGGGAGCCAAAGAGGCTGCAAAAATTTCCAAAGAAATGATTCAGGTAATGACAGTAAAGGATGCTGGAATTGTGGTAAAGAATCAAAATAACATGATTGCAGGTCAAAGAATCAAAATAACAGAAGGCAACAAAACAACTATGCATCCATAAGTGCAGATGATTATGAGAAGTTGTTCATGGTTCAACATCATATGATGAATACGATGTCTGTTGATAATTCAAAATGGAATAGTAATGTCTGGTATGTTGATTCAGGTGCTTCAAATCACATGACCAGACATGCGAAATGGTTTAGTAGTTTGCAGAAATTGCCAGTTCCTAGATATGTTGAAATAGGTGATGACACATCACATCCTATTGAGCATACAGGAAATATAGCACTGTCTATGGAGGATGGAAAGGTAAAACGTCCTGTTGATGTGCTGCATGTTCCAAATATAACAAAGAATCTGGTTTCTGTTGGACAAATGGTTGACCAGGGATTACAAGTTAGGTTCATTGCTGATGGGTTATATGTAGAAGAGTACAAATAGGGTGGACGATTGATTGCCAAAGGAAACAAAGTAGGTAGGATGTTCACCTTAAATGTGAAAATTCTTGAAATGAATGCACCCATGTTTGCAAAAGGTGCAGGAGTTATTGCTGATATAGAGATCTGGCACAAATGAATTAGACATGCAAATCTGCAAAGGCTCAAATTGATGCAGTCAAAGGATATTGTCAATGGACTACCAAATTTCAAGGTTGTAGAAATGCAAAAGGTATGTGCAGCATGTCAATTTGGTAAATAGTCAAGATCATCATTTTTGCATGACAAGCATGTCAGTGAGAATGTGCTAGAAATAGTACATATAGATGTTTGGGGTCCTACAAAGACCACATCTATGGGAAGTTGCAAGTTTTATGTTACTTTCATTGATGACAGTACACGGAAAGTATGGGTATATTTCATGAAAGAGAAGAGTGAGTGTTCATTCACTTCCAGAATTTTAAGGTTATGGTGGAAAAATAGATAGGAAAGTATATTCAGGCACTAAGGTATGATGGAGGAGGCGAATACATATCAAATGACTTCAATAATTTTCTAAAAGTCATGGAATTCGACGTCAATTTTCAGGTACGCACCATAACATAATGGCATTCTTGAACATAAAAATAGACATATTGCAGAAATAGCAAGAGCCTTGATGGCTAAGAAGAACATGCCTCATTGTTATTGGGCAGAAGCTGTTCATGCTGATGTATACATCATGAACAAAACTCCGACTGCTGTTGTACATCAAGTTACACCTGAAGAGAAGTTTACAGGTAAGAAGCCAAACTTATCACATCTAAAAGTTTTTGGTTGTATTGCATTGTAGCTCAAGCGTAAGCACCACCTCCTTTACTTGTCAATCCGGGGAGACGTGATGACCGGTATGAAGACCACGAGCAAGTGAAGGCACAATTGCGTGAGTGAAAGTACACAAACATGCACACACATACACAAGCGCGCACAAGGTAAGACTAAAGAGAGGAACAATGGAAAGCTTCGATTGAAAAAGAGTTATCTTACAAAAGCTCTATTCTCTAACGAGCTAACCTCAAAAATGAACTCTCTAACTCTTTTTATAGTTTTTTGACTAGTTTTGGCCCTGTCCAGACCTAGTGTCCGGCCTAGTTAAAAATTAGGTTCCAGGGCTTATTTGAGGGCTCAAACGAAGTCTAAAAATTACAAAAATTGGTAGGATGATACTTCTAATACTCCTCAAGCTCAAGGACTCCTTGCCTTGAACAAAATGGAGTTATAAAAATAGAAAATGGTATTTACAATGGTTTTTAGTGATGAAAATCATTATTTTTGTAGGGGGTTCTTCTGAAAATTTGACATGTACTTCTTGGAGCTCCCTACTTGCTCCTTCTTCTTGTATGTCCACTTCTTTGATGTGCACAAGAGCTTTGTCCTTGACCTTCAGCTTCAACAATCCCCCCCTCTCGAGTCTATCGTCCCTGACAGACCCTTGTTGTAATGGTTGTTCCAGGTAGTGCTTGAGAGGTAGTGTCCATTCGGTAGGAACCAGAGCCGTCTATCTTCCAAATGTAGTAGGGTTGGTTGTCGAGTTCTTCATTTGTCACTACGAGCCTTTGCAATTTGTATCCTTTGGTATGTGCTTCTTCCTTAAATTCCAGCATGATTGTGTCGTTGTGAGTCTCCATTGATGGCCTCTAGATCTTCTTAAGATGATGTTCATAGTAGTCATGCCAAGTACTCATAACCCATAATGAATAATGGGTAAGTGTGTTCGTGCATGGGTTGAGAAAAATATGTGCCTTGTGCATGGCCTTGTAATGTAGCTCTATACATGCTTACTTGGAAAATGCATTGGAAGAAGTATGGTGCAAAAATTGGGGTCTTGAGCTAAGTGCTCAAGGGTATGCCGACGAAGAGGTTTCCTAATCTAGCATGGTTATGGTGTTGCCAAGGTAAAAGATACTTACCATGGTGAAGCATCGATCGATGTTTATCTCGTCCTGTTGTGCTCCCGACATTTGTGATGGACATTGTTGATGAATGTCCGTTGTTGAGGATCCACTGATGAAATACTTTGAGTGCCTAGTCCTGTCTGCTCTCTCAAAGCAACATTTGCCAAATACTGAGAATTGAATTTCTTTATATTCCATTGACAAACGACATTGGGTAACTACACCAAGCTTAGTTTCACATATTCTTGTTAGCTCACCATACGCAGGAGTCTTCTCATCCAGTATACATACAAGGATTTGCAGTGTACCAAAACTACCCTTTGCAGATATCTCCTTGGATGCTCTCGTACATCTAGTAGTTAAGCATCGCTCAAGTTGTGGACCTTCAAGCTCTTCCCTCCTACCATGGTAAGGGGAAACAGTAGTTGTGGATGCCATGTTCATGCCAGGTGCTTGACATCTACCAGATAAGGCAGTAATAATATCATCTGCTAGCTGAGACACACTTCTATCAAAACTGATAAATGCCCAGTAATCAATGCTTCCGCCTTCAACTAAGTATGACTCATTCACGTTCCATGAGCCAAACTTGGGAACAAACTCTCTCTCTCTCTCTCTCTCTCTTGTCTCTTTTTTTTTTTTGAGACAATGTCACCAAACAAGACGACAGATGTTAGTATCAGAAAAAATAATTGACATATGTCAATGTGCTCCTGTGCATGGGACTCTTAGTTGTGTCTATGCACGGCCATGTAATGTGGCCCTATGTTAATGCATACTTTGGAAATGCATGGCCTGAATGGTGCAAAAGACAGGGTTGTGTAGGGAGCACATGGTTGTCGCTCATTGAGGTTTTTGATGTTATTTGCAGATGTTGATGCCATCTGTCGTGGAGGTATCCATTGGATCTCGAGATGACAATTGATCCTGCCTCCTTATGGGAATCCATTTGGGAGTGATTTGCGACTGTGTAGTGAGCACCTTTGGCCTATTCCTCCTTGGTTGGTTTCGTGATTGTTGTGTCCCTTGTGGTTGGTGCTTTGGTTTTGTAGGGGCCGCTGATGCTTTTGGCTTCCAAACCCATACCTCTGTGGCTGGTCACCTGACTCGCATTGAAGAGGTTAGTTGGTCTAATTTTGTTCTTGGTGTTTGGTTCTGACCTTTGCCTCGCCTTGGCTTCTTTGTTGAGACTTTTTGTGTATGGGAGAGCATAGGTTGTTGCGGACATAAGAGCTTTCTAGGTACCCACATGTGTAATCGGCCTTGTTGAGCTGCAACTAATTTCTTAGGCACCCAAATTTGTCGAATATCTTGTGGTTGAGCTTGTCCAAACTTCTTCCTTCGTCTTTTGGCCTGGTTGGCTTGCTTGGATGGGGTTTGTGGGGGCAAGGCTGGAGGTTGCTCTCCTTTGCGTACCCAGATCTGCGGCATGCCCGGAACTACTTTCTTGTTGAATGGTGTCTTTCTATTTGCTATAGCAATTGTCTTGAATTGTTGTGCTTGCTTCTTAGTTTGAACTACTAGGGATGCTTTACTCTTCGAAAAAGAAGGAGGGTTTGCTTGCCTTTGCGACTGTCCTTCCATGATTGAGTCCGTCTGGATCATAGAGCTTTTGACACAAACAACATCTTGCTCGTGAAGATTAGTCCTAGAGGAACTAAGAGAGTGTGTGGTGTCATGATCTGTGAGCATGCAGTTCTCTAATTCTAATGTAATGCATTGTTCATGTACCCAAACTTGAAGAAGTCAGATTCGGAGGTTTAAGTTAACTGCATGGTCATAGATCCAATCTTGACCCAAGACAAGTAGTTCTGTAAGGTTCTCATCTTGACACACTAGCACTTTGACTTTCATTGGAACATCTTGAAGGTAGATGGGAAGTTCCACCTCACCCAAACAAGGGGTTTCCACATCTCCCAATCCTATGAGATAAGCTTCTATGGGATTGATGTTCAACTGCAAGTCTTGGCAGTAGGACAGTTTAACTGCACTACTTGCTGCACCTGAGTCAATCAATGCTTTCACACTCTTTGCACCCTTTCCTTGTCCTATCTCTATGGTCACAAATGGACGTCGGTCAATGACTTGAGAAGTAATTATGCTTGATTTTTGGCACATATCCATGTGATATTTTGGGGCTTTTGAGTTGAGATCTAGGCCTAGTCGCCTTAACTTATTTCGCCTAATACGCTCTCTGGCCTTTGCCTATGCTTCTTCCCTCACCCTTAACTCCTCTTCGTTTCGCTTCTTAGCAGTTTTGAGTCTCGTAAGCATATCCTCTGTAAGAGGTTCTTGGTATAACTTGACTCTACATCCACTAATATAGTTTGGCAAGATATCTCCTTCTAGAGTGGCCAACTGAACTGCACCGCTAGTGGAAATTCTATTAATGATCATGGGTCCGTATCCTCTTTTTTCCAACTTATGGGCATGTTGCTTTAGCGTATAAACCAGCACTAGGCCTCCCTCTTTCAATCCTTTATCTTTGATGTGTGCATCAAAGTATGCCTTTTGTCTTTTCTTTGCAGCATAGATGCTTGCCGCCACGCGTAGCCTCATCTCACGTAAACGTTCTAGATCGAAGATCCTAGAGGACAATTCATGTCCATTTCACTCATGCACTTGTGCTACTTTTAAGGCTGGGATGAGGAAGTCCAATGGCAGCACAGCATTCTGACCAAAGACCATCTGAAATGGGGTGGCATTCAGTACCATTTTATAGGCAACTCGATAAGCCCAAACAGCATGATGTAGCTGTTTGTCCCAATCAGAGTGTTTATTATTCACCAGTTTGTCAATACATTACATAGGATCTTATTCGTGCTCTCGGCTTGTCCGTTAGCTTGTGGATGATAAGGGGCGGACTTCTTATGTAGCACCAAGAATTCTTGGAGAAGATTTTCAATGACCTCATTCAAGAAGTGTGTGCCTCTATCGCTCACTAACTCTATTGGTAGCCCATATCTTGTGAACACATTGTCGAATAAGAACTTAGTCGTAGTCTGAGCATCATTCTTTGTTGTGGCTTTCACTTCTACCCACTTTGTAGGTAATTTGTGGCTACAATAATATACTCTGCATGGGAGTTTCTAGCTGGGGGGTTAATAGGACCTATGAAGTCTATGCCCTACTTCAAAAATGCACGCCCTCCCATCATTGGCCTCAAAGGCATCTCGTCTTTTCTAACTGGATATTGTGCATGTTGGCATGTGTCACATTTCTTCACATAGGTATGAGCATCCATATGAAGAGTGGGCCACCAAAGTCTTGAGAATAGAATGGTCTTGATTACTCGATCAGGACTGAAGTGTGCACCTGCAACACCGTTGTGTGCAGTTTCTAAGACTTTCAAATAGTCTGATTCGTGAATGCACAATCTTAGATAACCATCCTTGCCTCTTTGATATAAGTTGTCTCCAACTAAAGCATAGTCCTGAGCCTCTTGCTCCATGCTTCGTCTTCTTGCTAGACTAGCCTCTTTGGGTAAGGTTCCCGATCTCATAAACTCTACCAATGGAGCACTCCAATCAGGAATTAATGACACTTGATAAAGGGTGGCATGCTCCACTGGTGGTCTCTCTCTGCACATTGGACAATTCTTAATCCACTCATGTATTTCTTTGTCCATGCTAGGCCAATACACTCCTAAATGTTTCAGATTTTGTAATGTGCACTGTTTAGAATAATGATTTCCTAGCAATCCTTCATGAGCTTGTTGCAACCAACTACTATGTTCATCGTCCTCAACACAACAAGCTAATACACCCTCAATATCTTGTTTGTACATGCTTCCTACCAATATGTGATATTTTTGTGATTTTACAATTTCTTCTTGTGATGTTTTCACATTCTTATTTGCAGGGCCGAAGGTTAGGACTGGTACGAACTTATTTGCCCATTTAGGAACAACTTCTAAATTGAACAGATAAGCATCGAGTAATTCATCAGACACTCCTTGCGGTGAGTCTCCTGAAGTGATGCGAGAAAGGTGATTTGCCCGAAGGTGGGGTCTACCTTTCCTGACAACAACTTCAAAGTCATATTCCATTAGTAAGAGGAACCATCTTACTAAGCGTCCAGTATTGCAAGGTTTATTGACCAAATATAACAAAGCTTGATGATCAGTGAAAAACTTGAACTTGTTGGCCAATAAATAGTGTCTAAACTTCTTCACAGCATATACCATGCCTAAGCCCTCTCGCTCAGTTGTGGTATAGTTTCGTTCAGCTGCGGTGAGCTGTCTACTAGCATATGCTATGGGCAAATCTAAGTTTCCTTCACCTGTGGGTTGTGCTAGCACACATCCTATGGCATGATTGGATGCATCCACATGTACATGGAATGGTTTATTCCAATCAGGAGTGGTCAGTATTGGTGTTGTGCACAAACGTTTCTTCATTTCATTGAAAGAATTCTCGCATTCGTCGTTCCACTCAAAATTAGACAACAAGGCATAAAGGGGTCTAGCTATGATCGCATAAATGTGGATAAACCTACGGTAATATCCACAATGGCCCATAAAGGCTTGTACCTCTTTAACATTCCTTGGCCTCGACAGCTCCGCTATGGCTCGTACCTTATCTTCATCTGTTGAGATTCCATTCTTAGAAACAATATGACCTCAGATTTTACCTTGACGCACCATGAACACACACTTTTCTGGGTTCAAACACACTCGATATTCTCTACACTTGTTGAAGATTTGTCTGAGCTCAGGGATGTAAAATCTTCTTTCTTGGGAATGAGCACATAAATCATCCACATACACTTCTAAGCTCTTTTGCAAGAACTCTTTGAAGACATGACACATGAGCCTTTGGAATGTTGCAGGTGCATTGGTGAGCCCAAATGGCATCACACGAAATGCAAAGATTCCCCACTCTGTGGCAAAAGCTGTTTTGTGTTGATCTTCTGGGGCAATGGCTACTTGATTGTAACCTGAAAATCCATCAAGGAAGCTATAAACTTCCTTGCCTGCAACACACTCCAATAGGTGTTCCGTGATTGGAAGTGGATAACTATCTCTGATCGTAGCGGCATTAACTTTTTTAAGGTTAATACACACTCGCAACTTCCCGTTCTTCTTGGGCACCACTACAATGGGGGACACCCATTCAGTATGCTCAATCTCATAGATGAATCCATCTTCAATTAGCCTATCAATTTCTTCTTTTATTTTGGATGCATATGTATCACTATATGTGTAGGGCTTCTATTTGGTGGGCTTGGCATCAGCAGTCATGGGGATAGTATGAGAGAAAATTCTTAGATCTACCCCTTTCAAGTCTCTATAGTGCCACGCAAACACATCCCTAAATTCCCTTAATAGAGCTACGAGCTCCATTTCTTCTCTTGCACTTAGGTCATCTCCTATATATGTGCATCTCTCTTCGTTCTCTTCAATGGTCACTACAATTTTCTTGATTTTTCTTTATTATCATATGATTCTCCTATGATGGCCTCTCTCTTAGGCATTCGTACCAAAATTTTGCGGTCGTCAGCTTCATATTTCTTGAAGTTTTTTGGTACTTCAAACAATGATTCCTCCTCTTCTTGTTTCACTGCTTTTCTTTTCTTTTTCTTTTGACTGCTCTCACTTCCATCCTTTGAATTTACCATTTTAATACTTGTGAGAGGTTCTTCTTCTTTCTAGGTGGACACTCCTATATCTTCTAGATAGTGCTTCTCTAAGTTAAAGCAATTATCCATCACAATGGACTCTATATCATCGTCATTCTCTTCTTCTTCTATGACATCACTAGGGTCACATTCTTCTAGCAAGGGCTGGCACATGAACACTGAAATATCATAACCCTCCTCATCACAATGAGTTGTCCATTGTTCTTCATTGACAGTAATGTCCATGGTGGCTAAGATTTCTGGCCAGCCATGAGGCTCAAATTCCTCATCTGGAAAGATCATCGGTGTGTAGGCTGGGTCTCTAACTGGTCTATCTCCTGGCGAAGTTCCTTCTTCTCTTGCCTTTAAACGTTTTTCCTCTTCCTCTGCGACCTTGCACATCCACAAATGAGTATCTTCATGCAGCCATGATGGATTAGGTGAACTTTCAGAATGCATAGAGATGGAATCTTCTTTCGCTTTGTGGATAGGATTCCATTGTAGGCGTGGTACATCTCTGAAGGAGTAGTCCTTCAAATTGACCTTGGTGGTGACCCCTAAGTGTTGTAAGTACAAGGATTTGGTTTCCCAATCCTGTACTATTTGCAATTGTCGTAGAAAGGGTCTTCTTAGGATCATCTCATAGACATCATTTTTCTCAAAATCACATATAGCAAAAGTGTGTTCAAACTCTACACCACAAGTGGTTAGAGTTATCCCTTCTAGCAATCCTAGAGGTCTTTCAAAATGACCGTCCGCCAATTGAAGCTTCATTCGAGTTCGTCTTAATGTGGGTTTTCCCCATTGCTTCCACAAGGAGGTGGTCACAATAGCAACACCAACACCGAAATCTATGATTGCTTTGGTCATGTAACCTTGGTAGGAGATTGGAAGATAAGTATTACCTTCTTCACCCTCACAAATGTCTCCTATTTTATCGAGAGGTATCTCTGGAACTTTTTGTTTAGAGCCTGATTTTGGCATTTTGGAATCAAGTTCTGTAACCTAATCCTTCACGTGATTCCATAGTTCAGGTTTTGCTTTGAGCAGCTCTTCTACAGTGAGATGACACTGAACCTTAGTGTTCTTCACAACATCAGTGTTCCTTGGAACCACTGAGTCTTCGTTTCTTACCAGTATTGTGGGAGCTCTGATCTGAATAGATTCAGATTCCCATGGGCCAGTGAATTGTGGTAGCTCTTCCAAAGTATTAGATTCAAAATCTAATCTTTCGTCTTCTTGTTGTTCCGCTTCATCTCCATAAATAGATGGAATGTCTTGGGGAAATTGATCATGAAGGTCATCAATCTCACAAATAGGAGGGGAATTACCCTTCTCCTTGGCCCATTTCTCCTCTTGTATTTCCCGCAAGAACTCTTGAGAGTAATTTTGAATTGAAAGAGGTATTCCAACATTCGTAGAATTAGGAACATAAGCTGCCATTGGTGGTGAGCTTCCTCTCTCAATAACTGGTTGAGCCTGTGGAGGTAAAGAAACTTGTGGTTTGTTTACCAACTGCTATAATCTTTCTAGTAAGCCCTGGAAATGCAAATCCGGTTTGACAGAGTTTGTCTGATTGAACTTTTGACTAGTCTCGAGTATAGCTTGAGCTTGTTCTGCCATTTTCATGCACATTTTCATCCGTTCAATCTCTAAATCCACTCTAGGGTAGCTCTTGTCTAGGTTTGCAGCTGTTGGCCCTTCTTGAAGTCGAGCTTGGTAGGCCTTGAACATCATGTCCAAGCCTTTTGGGCTTGGATATGCAAGAACAGACCCTGGTTGTGGTCTATTTACAATGGGTGGTGGGATGGGATGAGGTGGAGTGGATGGAGTTTCGGCATGCGAGGGACTTTGAGATGCAATGTCTTCTATTTTTGTTTTTGCGTCTTTCAGGCTTTCTTCTAGTTCGGATAACTTTTTTTTCCACTTGCGATTAGCCTTCTCTCTCGTATCTTTCCATGTTCTTGTTTTTCGCTTGCTAGGCTCTCCTGATTCACTTGACTCTGATTGTTCATCTGGCTTATCCTGTTTTAGCGCTTGGGCCCTAGTGACTGCCTATACAGGAGCCACATTACTGCTACTAGCACTTGAATCCACCACTAAGCCTACCACATTAATGGGTGTAACCTTGGGTGCACTAGAGCGGTTTCTTGGGCAATCTCTCGGGAGATGGTCTTTACCACACTCAGGACAAAAAGCTTGTATTGTGATAGCCTGTCCTTGACTTGGAGACGGTGGGTGGGGACATTCACGAATGAAATGGTCACCTTGGCATCTAAAACATGGTCCTCTAGGGGCTTGTGGTCTCATTTGTCTCAGTTGGGGCCTACGGTTAGGATTTGTGTACAGAGTATTCAGGCTCCCAATTTTGTTCCATAGGTGGTGCCACATATGGATACGAGTAAATCTCACTATGCTCAGGTGACTCTATGTAATATGCATGTGGACTACCTTCATGGGAGTAGTCTGAACTATGAGCATGAGAGTCATTCTCTGAGATCAGTGGGGTCACTGGCACCAATGCTCTATTAAGGTTCTCTTCTGCCACTGCATACTTAACTGGAATTGTATTGGCAGGAGCTGGTGGTTGGTTTCCCAAGACTGGTTGTGGCCTATATGGTGCCTGATATTGCTGTTGTGGTCTATAATATGGCTGTTGGTATTGGTTCTGATACCTACCTTGTGGGTAAGGTTGCTGATAATTCTGTCTAACAGCCTGCCTATTGTAGGGACAATCTTGAGCCGTATGGTTTGTGTACTTCCTTTCAATAGTGCAGTATGGGGTATTCCTTTCTCTCATGTTCTGGTTGTGCGATGGGCGTACATTAGCCATGTGGTCGCCTCCGCAAGTATAACACCGATTCAATGGGGTGACTCTTGGTGTTTGTCTATTTTGGACTCCTAGTTTCTTGGCAACTTGCTCAACTATCTCATCTATTTCCGTGGAGACTCTTGAAGTATGAGTAGTAGAACTATCAGAATCCTTATAGAGTTTGGATAGTCCTAACTCCTCACCCAAGTTGTCTTCTATGTCAATGCACATGCGCACACACTCTTCTATGCTTCTAGTCCCTTTCAAGTACACATATGATCTTAACTTAGTGCTTAGTAAGCCATCTAAAAACAAAGCCACTTGTTTGGCTGGTGTAGGTAACTCCAGAGCAGGGCATCTTTCTAGGTACTATCTGAACATTCTTCCTGCTAGTCGCACTGTTTCTTGGGGTGTCTGCTTGAAGCTGTGGATCAAAGATGATGTGTTATGCTTGATACCACTCTTGGAAAATTCTACAATGAATTCGTCTAGCAGTTGACCTATGACGCGATAGTTGCAACTACTCAGTGGTTGAAACCAAGCTAAGGCAATGCCCTTAAGTGTGAAACCAAATGCCTCGTACTGGGTGAACAAATTACCTATTGAGCTCTTAACACTTGTTTGAACTCGGCCACATGATCATAAGGATCTCTTGTCCCGTCAAAATAATTATTCATTGCCTTGATCACTTGAGTGGGTCTAAGGGTTCTTCGGTGCTCTCGGGGTCTAGGTAATGGAAAATCATGTTCATCTCTTTGTTGCCTATGTGCTTGATGTCTCTCTCTTTCAGGTCTTTCATTTTCAAATCGTGATCTATTTCTGCCCACTGTGTGTGCAAAACTTACCTCAGGTCTCCCTCTAGTTCTTTCTCTGTGGGCTTCATGAGCTTGGGATGATCCTACTCCTTGGAGGCCATTGGATCTTGGTGGAGGGAAAATCAATTCACTCTTCCAAGTATATGCATGTCTATCGTGTTCTGTTACCAAGAACATTTTCTCTGATGTGTTATCTAGGTAGACAACTTTGCCTGGTATCTCTGGATCCTTGAACTCATAGATGATGACTATGCCCAATTGGCTAGGTTGATCTGGCTTGAATCTCCAAAAGGCTTCCTTTGTTTCATTATTCAAAAATAGTTCTATGCTTTTGTTGTCTTGAGGGATCCAATCTGGAGTGATCACTCTGGTCAAAACTGACTTACCTCTAGGAGTTTGAGGTCCTTGTCCTACATTTCCTTGTTCTAGGTCTCCTATCTCATTCTCAGGAATGATATTTCCAAACTCATCGGTCCTATCTGGTAGCTTGGTGACCACATACATGGTTCCTTCCTCATCAATGTATGAACCCTCTTCGAACTTGACCATCGGGTGTTCAAGTCCAAAGGGTTGATCTGGATTTTTGAGTTGGACCACTGATCGCCTCAGGCCATCCGCATAGATGCGAGCACCTAATTGGTTGGTCCGAATATATTCCAATTGTGTCTTATAGGGACCTTCTGGTGTTTGTAGATGGGCAGTTCATGAGCCACCTACAGGTTTCCCCATGCTAAAAGACATTTCTGAGTCACTTGTATCAGAGTTTAGTACGTAAGGGCAACCACTTAGTTGTTGTGCCCAAGACTTAGCTATATGGTTGACACTAGACTGAGAAGATCTAATGCTTTGTCTATCCCTGCCTAGGTGTCTACCAGATCTCAGGTTCATAAGCTTTGGTTAAGAGTCCAAAATTTCCCCTTGGTATGGTTCAAAATCCTTTGGAGTCCCCTTGGCTCCCTAGTCCCACTTGAGGGTCAACTTCAAATTAGTCTATATGAGCTTTCCAACGAGCTATAGAGCTCATAAAAAGGACTTTGGATGAAAAAGTTATGTCAAATCAGGCTCTTGGGGTTCAAAATAGGCAAATAGGACCTTTTGGAAAAAATCACGATTTTGTGTGAAAATCAAAATCAAGAGAATCGCGATGCTGTGAAATCAAGAGAATCGCGATGCTGTGAAATCAAGAGAATCGCGATGCTGTGAAATCAAGAGAATTGTGATGCTGTGAAATCAAGAGAATCGCGATTCTGAGCAATCCCCAAGAAATGCGATTTTGAGTGAGAATCGTGAAAAACGCGATTTTGAGGGAGAATCGTGTTTTAAAAATCGTGATTTTGAAGCCACAGAGAAGCGTGTTTTCAAAAAATCGTGTTTTTTGGCTGAAAATCGTGATTTGTGAAAATCACGATTTTGAGCCCACTGAAAATCGTGTTTTTACTTGAAAATCGTGATTTTGGCTGAGAATTGTGTTTTTGCTCAGAATAGTATTTTTTGAGAATCGCCAAAAAAAATCACACTTCTGAGGGTGACCAGAGAATTGTGTTTTTGAGAAACTTAGAGAATCGCGATTCTGAGCACAACTAGAGAATCGTGATTTTGAGAATGACTTCAGAATCGTGTTTCCTTTAGAGAGCTTTTAGGCGGGAAATAGAAATCGTGATTTTCAAAAAAATTTGAATTTTTCACAGAATCGCGATTTTCATCACGGAATCGTGTTTTTTGGCAGGAACTTCGAATTTCTGAGCGTCGAGCAATGGGGAGTTGCGTATGTGTGGAAAATCGTGAAAAAAACACAGGCGCTTGCTCTCCCTTGCACCTCCTAACTCCTTCCCACACAATAATGCATGAAATATGGTATGAAAATGGTGAAAATGCACTAAAAAACAAGAAATTTCTATGAAGATGAAGATGGATGAAGATGGAGATGATGATGATGATGATGAAGATGGAGAAGAAAAATCAGAAAAATAACAGAAATGACAGTTTTTTTTTTACCTTCCAACGTCGCAAATCTACGATCTTACCATCACAACGCTCGTCCTCGAAGCTCTCTCCCCGGCAACGGCGCCAAAATTTGGTGTAGCTCAAGCGTAATCACCACCTCCTTTACTTGTCAATCCGCGGAGACGTGAGGACCGGTATGAAGACCACGAGCAAGTGAAGGCACAAGTGCATGAGTGAAAGTACACAAACATGCACACACATACACACACATGCGCACAAGGTAAGATCAAAGAGAGGAACAATGGAAAGCTTCGATTGCAAAAGATTTCTCTTACAAAATCTCTATTCTCTAACTAGCTAACCTCAAAAATGAACTCTCTAGCTCTTTTTATAGTTTTTTGACTAGTTTTGGCCCTGTCCAGACCTAGTGTCCGGCCTAGTTAAAAATTAGGTTCCAGGCCTTATTTGAGGGCTCAAACAAAGTCTAAAAATTATGAAAATTGGTAGGATGATACTTCTAATACTCCTCAAGCTCAAGGACTCCTCGACTTGAACAAAATAGAGTTACAAAAATAGAAAATGGTATTTACAATGGTTTTTAGTGATGAAAATCACTACTTTTGTAGGGGGTTCTTCTGAAAATTTGACATGTACTTCTTGGAGATCCCTACTTGCTCCTTCTTCTTGTATGTCCACTTCTTTGATATGCACAGGAGTTTTGTCCTTGACCTTCAGCTTCAACATGCATATGTACATGTTCCAAATGAATTGAGGATGAAGCTTGATCCAAAAGCAGAAAAGTGTGTCTTCATTGGATACTCCCTTGAGAAAAAGGGATATAAATGTTATAACCCACTCACACGATAGGTGAAGGTGAGCAGAGATGTGGTATTTGATGAAATGTCAAGCTTCTATCCAAATGCTAAAGAAGGACTGAATCTTGAACCAAATGACAAAGAAAATGTTGAAAAATCAAGTGCAGAAATCTCAAGCTTTGAGTGGACCAGATGCATCACCAAGTAATAGTTCCAACTCAAATCCACGGAGCGGAAGATTGCGTGGGAATTTCAGTCCAGAAAATTCATCAAATACTTCCAAGAAAGGTAAAGAAAAGCTTTATGCTAGTAGTAAAGCATGTGTAATTTTTGAAGATGTTGATGGAGATTCTAGTGGTTCATAAAAGAGTCTTGATGAGGAACTTGGATTGCCCTCCAGGAGTAAGAAAGGCACATGTAGATGATACAAGGAGAAATGACCTAGGACCAAGAAGATATGGGAGGATGCGGAATTCAGTGCAATGATTGACATATGATAGCTATATGGCTCGCCATTGTGCCTACATGACAAAGGTAATAACCTTCTTGTTTTGAAGATGCAATTGGAAATGCAGATTGGGAAGAAGCTATGGATGAGGAGATGGTTGTACTTTATGGAAACGATAGATGGAAGCTGGTTCCATTGTCACAAGGAAAGAAACCCATAGGCTGCAAGTGGGTTTACAAGGTAAAGCACAATGTTGATGGTAGCATAAGTAGGTGTAAAGCACGGTTGGTAGCAAAAGAATATGCGCAAACTTATGGCATTCATTATGAGGAAAAATTCAATCCTATAGCTAAAATGTCTACTGTCAGAACATTTGTTGCATTAGCTATAGTAAAAGGATGGACTTTACATCAGATGGATGTGAAGAATGCTTTTCTACATGGTGAGTTACAAGAAGAAGCATACATTGTGAAGAGATGGACAGGTATGTGCTTGAAGATGAAGAGGTGTTGCAAAATCCTTGATCTACACTAGCCAAATGAACTCCATAAGTATATGGTGGGCCCTTTTAGCTTGCCAATGGATGTATTAGACACCCTATGTACCTTGGAAGATCACTCTCAAAAAGATAGATCAAAACAGATAAGTTGGAGTTAGCTCAAAGGTGAAAAACTTGCTATTCTTGGTTCATACACCTGTGCAGTGTTTTACATAATTCTCTGAGCACAATAGCAATTAGCTTAATTCCTCTTGGGGAAGTCTAGTTAGCTTAAAGAGCTAACTTTCAAGAGTAATCTCATCAAAAATAATAAACCACACACTGAGAATGACTTTTAACAAGTGATGACATCATCCCAATTTTCACGGGCTGCTAGAGTTTGAGACCAGTGAGCAAAAAAATAAACATAACTCGAAATTTAGGAATCCAATGATTATGAAAATTTGTATGGTTATACTAGACAGTAAGCTGAATCCAACAAGCTTAAAATCACTAAATTTGAATAAGTAACCACTGAGAAAAACCTCTGACAAGATGAGTAAAAAAGTCGGGTACCTGACAGAGAAGTGAAAATGCACAGACACTGTTGACTTCAACTGAACATAACTGAAGATTGCAACATCCAAATGACATGAAAATTTGTGAGCATATAGTAGACTTATAGTGCTAACTTTACCAAGTTAAATCACTAAAAATGATGCACCAAGCTCAGAGAAAACATCTCTGCAAGCTGACTGAGAAAAACTGAGAGTAATGGCAGTGAGTAGTACACTTCACAAGAACATGGAAAGATGAACTCAAATAATCATGAAAATGAAAGTATATTGCTTGTACAATACAATGACTTACTGATACATATGTGTGCCTTGTAATCACACCTTGATATGGCATAAAGCTCAGCTCTTGGAGGTCTTCACATAGGTCTCTCTAACCACGACTAAAACTGCCATCTATTTATAGTTGAGTTTGGGAGGCTAACTTCCCTCAATCACTCTCCAATCAATCAATGATTGATTTGATTCTCTACCTACCACAAATCACAAATTTGTGGCTCCTCTTTCCATTCTTGATCAAGTGGACTCAACCACTTAAGATTCTTTCACTTTTACATTAAGTAAACTCTTCAAAAGTTACAAGAGGTAGTTCACAAGTGAACTTTACATAGTCTTCATTTTAAGGCTTTTTCTATGACTTTGTGGGACTCAAGCCAATACTTAGGCTTGTCATAGACTTGCTCCAATAGCTCCCCCTCAAGCCAAGTATGCTTGAGGTCTTCAATCTTCCAAGATTACCTGCAAACCAATCATAGCCTTGAATTTGCAAAGCTTTGTACCATCCAATGCTTTGGTTAGAATATCTGCACATTGTTGATGAGTGGACACATATGATATTTGAATCTCTTTGCTTAGAACCTTTTCTCGTACATAGTGATAATGAACTTCAATATGTTTAGTCCTTGCATGAAAAATAGGATTAGCAGCCAAATGAATAGAACTCATATTGTCACCAAAAATAGTTGGAGTTCCAAACTCCAATCCAAGATCTTTGAATAATGTCTTCATCCACATAACTTCTTGTGTAGCTATGGCAAGACCTCTATATTCAGCTTCAGTAGAAGAGAGAGCAACTGTGGGTTGCTTCTTGGATGACCATGAAATAAGCTTTGAACCTGCAAAGGTAAGATAACCTGAAGTGCTCCTTCTATTTTCCTTGGAGCCAGCCCAATCTGCGTCAGAAAATAGCTTCAAACCTAAATCAGATACATAAGGATAATAAAGTCCTTCATTTATGGTTCCTTTGAGATACTTGAGAATCCTTTTGGCAGCATCCATATGTGGTTTCCTTGGTGTGTGCATAAATTGACTTAGCACACTCACACTGTAACATATATCTACTCTTGTCAATGTGGCATAGTTGAGACTACCCACTAGACTTTGATATGATGTGATGTCCTCTATGAGTTCACCTTCATGTGAACTCAATTTGTGATTGACCTCCATTGGAGTACCTGCAATCTTACAATCTTGCATCTTGAATTTTGCCAACATGTCCTTAATGTACTTCCTTTGAGTGAGAAACAAACCATGATCTTTGTAGATAACTTCCAAACCTAGGAAGTAGGTAAGTGAACCCAAATCACTTATCTTGAACTCTTCTCTCATTTGATCTTTGATCTTCTTCATACCATCTGCATCATTTCCTGTCAATATAATATCATCTACATATACACATAGGTAGATGACCTCGGAATTACTCTTTTTAATAAAGAGTGAAGGATCTGCCTTGCTTGGTTGAAAGCCTTTGTCCTGCAAGAATGAAACAAGCCTGAAATTCCAAGCTCTTGGAGCTTGCTTGAGACCATACAATGCTTTGTTAAGTTTACACACATAATCAGGATAAACTTGGTTCTCAAAACCAGGTGGTTGTGCCATATATACCTCTTCTGTTATCCAACCATTCAAGAATGCATTCTTTACATCTAGTTGAAGTATCTTCCAATTCTTGGAAGAGGCAATACTAAGCAAAACCCTAATAGTAGGCATCTTTGCCACAGAAGAGAAGGTCTCCTCATAATCAATTCCCTGAGTTTGTGCAAAGCCTTTTGCTACAAGCCTTGCCTTATACCTGTTAATTGAACCATCAGAATTCTTCTTGAGTTTATAGACCCATCTTGAGCCTATTACCTTCATGGATGAAGTCTTGGGCACCAAATCCCAAGTGTTGTTTTCCTCAAGTGTTTCAATCTCTTCCTTCATTGCATGCTTCCATTTTGTTTTTGCTTTGGCCTCTTCAAATGATGGTGGCTCCTCGTGGTTTATGTCCTGTGCTATGTAGATAGAATGTTTAGTTACTAATGAGGTGTCAAACCCATACCTTTCTGGTTTTTTCTTTTCCCTCATAGATCTTCTTAGGCCATGATGTGATGATTCTGCCTCATGTCCAAGTTCGTGCAATTTTGTTTTACCTTTAGACTTCCATGCTTTGATCTTTTCCATTTGAGATTCTTCATCATCCTCTGAGGTGTCTTGTTCTTCAATCTTCGGTTGTTCTCTACCAAGCTTTGGAAAATCTTCTTCAAGATTATATGGTAAATTGACCTTCCTACATGAATCTTCATACCATGAATTGTTCTCATCAAAAACTACATCTCTGCTTACCAAGAATCCTTTGTTGGTAGGGTTGTATAACCTGTAGCCCTTTTGATTGTTGTCATATCCAATAAATACACACCTTTCTGCCTTTGGATCCATCTTGCCTCTAACCTGTGAAGGAACATGAGCAAAAGCAATACATCCAAAAATTTTACAATGATCTAAGCTTGGTCTTCTTCCATTCCAAGCCTCATATGGAGTCATCCCATCAAGGGATTTTGAAGGCAACTTGTTAATCAAGTAAGTGGCTGTAGATACAGCCTCATCCCATAAGTAATTAGGCAAATGCTTTTCATTTAACATAGACCTTGCAGCTTCAACAATTGTCCTATTCCTCCTTTCTGCCACTCCATTTTGCTGAGGAGTGTACCTTGTAGTTACCTCTCTTTTGATTCCTCTTTCTTGAAGAAAAGAATCAAACTCATGGGAGAAGTATTCTCCCCCTCCATCTGACCTTAGCCTTTTTAGTGATTTACCTGTTTGATTCTCCACAAGAGCCAAATATCTTTTGAAACATGAAAAAACTTCATCTTTGTGTTTCATAAAGAATAGGATAGTCCATCTGCTGCAATCATCAATAAAGGAAACATAATACCTTGATCCAAAATATTGAAGCTTCCTTGCTAGGTCCCCATACATCTGTATGAACCAACTCCAAGAGATCTCCATGCATATAACCTTTCTTCATGAATGGTAACCTGTGAGACTTTCCAAATTGACATGCACTACACTTATAAATCATATGTTGTTTTGACAAATTAGGAAGTCCAAGTACACTCACAGAATTGGAAGTATGATTAGTCAGACACTCACAGAATTGTATGATTAGTTAATCCACAAATAGAACATGAGTTGGAGTCTTGGGATCTCCCCCTGCCTTGTCTACCTCCTCTTCCTCTACCTCTGCCATGTCTTCCTCTACCTGCATAGTTAGCTTGATATGTACCTACTTCATCATCCACTTTCTTTGCCTTTCCTTTGTTATCTTTGGACTTGCTTTTATCAGTGTATAAAGCTGAAGATTGATTACCTTTAGAGCTTTCTCCATTTTTGATAAGCTTTGCCTCTTGAGTAAGTAGTTGTCCAATGAGTATTGAAATCAGGTACATGCATGTCCATGTACAAATCCATAGCTGTGGTGAATGCTTCCCACTTGTCATCTGCCTTCAAGCCATTGATGACCTACCTTACAATTTGCTCTTCATCTATTACCTCTCCAATACTTCCCAACTGATCTGCTATGTCCTTGAGCTTTGTGACAAAATCAGTCACATTTTGTTTGGGAGCCTTCTTGAGAGTTGTGAAATCCAGCCATAGTTGATGCTTCCTAGCTTTGGTACTTGAAGAAAAGAAAGCTTCAAGTGCATCCCACACTTCCTGAGATGTCTTACAACTCCTAATGTGAGGCAACAAAAAATCTGAGATAGAGTTGAGGAGATAAGACCTTGCAAGTGCATCCTTGGAGCACCATGTGCTCAATCTTTCTTGCTCTTCTTATGTTGGTTGACTTTTGTTCCTTAAACTTGGCATAACTTTATCTCTAGCCACATAACCATATAAAATTCTACCTTGGAGATAAGCTTCCATTCTTAATGACCAAGCTGAGTAGTTACCTCTGTCCAATTTGTCAATTGATGAAGGAAATCCATCTGCCATGTTGTCCAACCTTGCTCTGATACCACTGTGAAGAGATGGATAGGTATGTGCTTGAAGATGAATAGGTGTTGCAAAATCCTTGATCTACACCAGCCATATGAACTCCAGAAGTATATGGTGGGCCCTTTTAGCTTGCCAATGGATGTATTAGACACCCTATGTACCTTGGAAGATCACTCTCAAAAAGATAGATCAAAACAGATAAGTTGGAGTTAGCTCAAAGGTGAAAAACTTGCTATTCTTGGTTCATACACCTGTCCAGTGTTTTACATAATTATCTGAGCACAGCAGCAATTAGCTTAATTCCTCTTGGGGAACTCTAGGTAGCTTAAAGAGCTAACTTTCAAGAGTAATCTCATCAAAAATAATGAACCACACACTCAGAATTAGTTTTAACAAGTGATGACATCATCCCGATTTTCATGGGCTGCTACAGTTTGAGACCAGTGAGAAACAAAATAAATATAACTCAAAATGTAGGAATTCAATGATTATGAAAATTTGTATGGTTATACTAGACAGTAAGCTGAATCCAACAAGCTTTAAATCACTGAATTTGGATAAGTAACCACTGAGAAACACCTCTGACAAGATGAGTGAAAAAGTCGGGTACCTGACAGAGAAGTGAAAATGCACAGACACTGTTGACTTCAACTGAACATAACTGAAGATTGCAACATCCAAATGACATGAAAATTTGTGAGCATATAGTAGACTTATAGTGCTAACTTTACCAAGTTAAATCACTAAAAATGATGCACTAAGCTCAGAGAAAACATCTCTGCAAGCTGACTGAGAAAAACTGAGATTAATGGCAGTGAGTAGTACACTTCACAAGAACATGGAAAGATGAACTCAAATAATCATGAAAATGAAAGTATATTGCTTGTACAATACAATGACTTACTGATACATATGTGTGCCTTGTAATCACACCTTGATATGGCATAAAGCTCAGCTCTTGGAGGTCTTCACATAGGTCTCTCTAACCACGACTAAAACTGCCATCTATTTATAGTTGAGTTTGGGAGGCTAACTTCCCTCAATCACTCTCCAATCAATCAATGATTGATTTGATTCTCTACCTACCACAAATCACAAATTCGTGGCTCCTCTTTCCATTCTTGATCAAGTGGACTCAACCACTTAAGATTCTTTCACTTTTACATTAAGTAAACTCTTCAAAAGTTACAAGAGGTAGTTCACAAGTGAACTTTACATAGTCTTCATTTTAAGGCTTTTTCTATGACTTTGTGGGACTCAAGCCAATACTTAGGCTTGTCATAGACTTGCTCCAACATACATGGACCAGCCACAAGGATATGAAGATTCAAAGCATCCAAAATATGTTTGCAGATTGCAAAAGGCTTTGTATGGGCTGAAGCAAGCACCTCGTGCATGGCATGCAAGGATTGTTGATTACTTGACCACCATTGGATTTTCTATGTGTGATGCAAATCATTCACGTGTAGGTGGTGATAATGAAGAAAGCATCAAAGAGGTAAAGCAACTTTTTATGCAGGAATTTGACATGAAAGATCTTGGTGTGCTATGCTATTTCTTGGGCATAGAGTTTATACATACAGAAACAGGTATATGGATATCGCAAGGGCAATATGCCTTGAATATGCTGCAAAAGTATGGTATGGCTGATTGTAAGCCAATTTCTATGCCATTAGATCAGAATTTGAAGTTAGATACTACATTAGGAGAAGCACTGGAAAATGCTACTATGTACAAGAAAATTGTGGGAAGTTTGATATATCTCACAATTACGAGGCCTGATCTAAGCTACACTATTGGACTTGAAAGTCAATTTATGCAGGTTCCTAGGAAGCCACATTTGGATGCTCTGAGGTGCACTCTACGTTATGTGAGTGCTACTTTGGATTATGCATTGTTTTATGAAGCTGGTGTAGATTTGCAGGTTCATGGATACACTGATGCAGATTGGGCTGGTAGTACTCCAGATAGAAGATCTACTAGTGGCTTTCTATTCTCAGTTGGAGGTGTAGCTATTATGTGGAGCAGCAAGAAGCAACCCACTGTTGCTTTGTCAAAATAGAGGCTGAGTATAGAGGTGTTGCAATGGCAGCATGTGAGGCATCATGGCTGGAGTTACTACTTGCAGATTTAGGTGTGGAAGTGCAAAAGCCTATCACCATCTATTATGATAATCTTTGCAGCATACAGTTAGCACGAAATCCTATTTTCCATGCTAGAACAAAGCATATTGAGGTACATTATCACTTCATCAGAGAGAATGTATTAGCATCTGATATTGATCTTGTTTATGTGAGAACAGATGAGCAAGTTGCTAATATTTTCACTAAAGCACTTGGAGTAGAGAAGCTAAAGAAGTTTTGGAAGATGCTTGGACTACAGGACATGTCATTGAGCTTGAGGGGGAGTGTTGAGATATCAAGCTCAACATGTGATGATCCAAGATGACACCTATCACTTTTTCATTTTTCTGACATGTATAGTGGTCACGCCGGTATATGTCAGGGACACTTCATTGAGCTTTATTAGATTTATCTACCGAGAGTGATGGCACATTTGTTTCTTGCTAGCTCACTCATTTGCAGACATTAGGTTTTTCCTTATGTACTGGCCTTTATATATTGCAATAGTTGTATTCTTGGTTTTAGGTCATTCTTGTACATTCCTTTTTATGTAATAGAAGAAGAAGAAGATCGAGTATCGTGGGACACTGAAAAAACGATATTTGCCTAGTATCAACTATCGTGGAAATTCTCTTAGTCGAGTATCGTGTATCGTGAATTTCTGATCGCGATACCTGTTGCATATCGTGTATCGAGGAGGTTGCTTTTCGTGACATTTGTGGAAGATCAAGCATCATGAAGTTCCTAGTATCGAGTATCGTTGATTGGCTCGCGATATTGGGCAAGTAACGTGTATCGTGATCTGCCAGTCAAGTATCGTGTATCGTGATCTGCCAATCAAGTATTGTGTATCGTGATCTACCAGTCAAGTATCGTGTATCGTGTGGGTCAAGTATCGAGTATCGTGGCATTTTTCCAGTCAGCCAAATACCGAGTATTATGGAATTCTTTTGGTTCAAGTATCGTGTATCGTGGATTCATTGTAAGTCTTAAGTCAACCAAATATTCCCTAGAACTCAGACCAAATATTCTTTTGGTTCAAGTATCATGTATCGTGGAATTCTTTTGGTTCAAGTATCGTGTATCGTGGATTCATTGTAAGTCTTAAGTCAACCAAATATTCCCTCAGTAAAGAACTCTAGGAGCTGGAGGTTGGCTAAATTAGACTAGGATTCTTCAATTGAATGAACCTAAGATCCGGAAGAACCCTAGGGAGTCGAAGAAGTGTGATTTCTTCTGTAGGAAGTGTAGCCGAACCAAGTAGTCGTTCACATTACTCTGAAACCTCGAGTGAGTCTGAGGAAGAAATTCTCATGGCTTCAGAGGATATGCAGAATTCTGTACCAATAATTGGCATGATGTCAATTATTGAGGGTGAATATCGGACATCTTTAGAATATGTGAACACCAACCAACACGGGATACCAATCTACCTAGATGGGCTAAACCGGTCAGTGGTCAGACTAAAGAAAGCCACAGACGCTTACATAGTACCTAGGCCAGTAATTAAATATGCAGGAGGGTTCTATATGGACAAAAGAGATATTCAGTATGTAGTTACTGAACACCCTGAAAGCATCAACGAACAAGGGGAAGAAGGCAATGCCCACAACCTTAATGAAGAGGGACATGAAGAGCAGGTAACCACCCCTAGAGGGAGATCCACAGTTGTCAGGGTTTGGAGAGGAGACCTAGTTCCCCAAGATGATTCCCTAATGGATGTCTATTTGATCAATGGGATGGAACATCTTCTCAGAGCCCACTCTTTGTTATGGGAGGTGGCCAATAACCCAGTCACCATCTATGAGTTACAAGATCCTGAACTCCCCACCATTATCACGTATGCGGACAAAAACCAGAGGAGGTACTGGCCTTTAACGGAGTTAGAAAGAGCAGGGTTGAAATATCAGAACATCCCAGTGTTCCCTCCTAGGGTCAAGCCACTACTTCACATAACCCCCAAGGAACTTATCAAGATAATTCATATCATCACTCGGGACAGACACAACAAACGCATATTCCAGTCAGACCACATGTGGAATTCGCGACACCGGGCAATAATCCTAATTATCAGCCTCATCCACCTGTTGAACCAAGGAATAGAATTCCTATCACAGATAGACCAGCTGTAGTAAGAGGACCTGGTATATCGATAGAAAGACCAGTCTTCCCTATAATGCCTAGAGCACCTGAACCAGGAAGAAGATTAAGGCCAATCCAAGTTGCCAAATGCATGAGAAACCACTATGATGGCTCTAGTGAACCTTACAATCACATAGCTGGATTCAACCAAGTAATCAGAGCCAAAAAAGTGGAAGATTTCTTGATCCAATATGAATCTTTTGGGCTAACCCTTATAGACACGGCATTAGCATGGTTCCAACCATTAGACCCTAATAACTTTCAAAACATGGAACAAGTCTATCAAGAATTAATTGAAGAATTCACAAAATCTGGAATCAAAAACAACTCTTCCTCATTAATCCATAGCTTTAAACAAGCTCCTACGGAATCAGTGAGATTGGCAGCAAGAAGATTCAAGCAATATGTGGATAGATGCCCTGTTGAAGAGAGACCCACTCAAAACAAAATGGTGTCATTGTTTTTGGAAGGATTAGTGAATGGATCATTAAGATCTCTAGTATATGTGAAAAGAGTTCAAACTTTGCAAGAATGTATGAAAGAATGTATTGACCTAGAGGACAATCTAGCAGAAGACTTGAAAATACCTCAAGGTAGTGTGAAAAGTGAAGATTCCGCCAGTAGCACGTCAAACTCTGAGAACAATGTAGAGGAAATAGCCGACTTAGTAGCAAAGAAATTGAATGTTCAAGGGCCAAGGAACTACCCCAACAACCCAATGAGAGTACCCATGCTTAGAAGGTGTGTGCATTGTGGAGGTGATCACCCTTCTCATTTGTGCACTAGGGGAGTAGTTCCACCACCTCCTTATGCTTACAATAGACCACCCGTCTCCGGCCCTATGCATTATTGTAGCATAGAACAAAAGTACACAAATCACAGCACATAACATCTCCAATCCCCACAACATCACACTGGTAAGAGTCACCAAGTCTCATGATACCGAGAGACTTTGTTGCATAATTAGAGAACCATTCTCTGTGTGGTGTCACATGGAAAGAAGCACCAAAATCTAGCAGCCACGTGTGGGAAAGAGAATCAGCCATAAGCGCCTCAGTTGGCACAGTACTATCAAGTGTCAACACATCAACATCATCAAAAATAGCATTAATTTCTTCAATCTTCATAGTCGAAGTAGATGGTGCAAGTAACTATTTAACATGTCCATCAACATTTTGTCCTTTACCTTTAGCATTCTTTAATGCATAACAGTCTTTCTTCATATGTCCTTTCTTGTGACAATAATGGCATTCGATATCCCTCTTCCTTGATTTACTTCTACTCTTATTCCATTGACCATTCTTTTCCTTGTTCTTGCTCCTACCACATTGTTGACTCTTTCCTTGGTAAAACATTATATGCATCTCCACTCTGAGTGCCAACCATAGATTTTTTATGAATCTCCTCACTCAAGAGTACTCCACATATGTCATCATAGACGAGTTTACCACGAGGTGCAGTATTGCTAATAGCTATGCAAAACATATCCCATGATGATGGTAGGGTGCATAACAGCAATATTGCTGTCATTTCATTATTCATATCCACTTTTTGAGCCTGTAAATAGGAGAATATAGCATCAAACTCATTCAGATGAGCAACAACATTATCTGTGTCCTTCATACAAAGGTCATATAATTTTCTCATCAAATACACTTTATTTGATGTTGTCTCTTTTTCATATGTATTGCATAACTTCTTCCAAAGCTCCTCTACACTTTCATAGTCTAATACTGTAAAGTAAACATTATCTGCCAGGTGCAAGCGAATGGTAGACCTGGCCATTTTATCTTACTCATCTAAATCATCTTCATCCATATCAGCAAGCTTCTTTGAAATCCCATTTACTGGCTTCCATTGCCTCCTTTGAATCAGCACATCTTTAATCTGATTCTTTCATAGAGCAAAGTTTGTGACATCAAATTTTCGGATCTCCAAATGGTCTTTACCCTGCAAGTTATAGCTCCTCCTCGGAACACTGGCATTAGACCCTGATCCACCATATGTGCCTGAGACATCTGATGCCATGATGGTAGAGAACTGAATAGAATGATAATGGAGCTAGAAGAGTCCAAACACCAACAAATAAGTGTATCAAGGAGTAAATCGACTAGTGTATAGTTGACTAAACTAGAAATCTGGAAAAATTTTGCCAGAGTATCCTCTGCAAAATGAGCATATGACCAGTGTCAAAATATCATAAAAATTCAAGTACTGACATGTTTACTTGCATAGTGAATCACTAACTCCACTCTTTATAATCAGTTACCCAATAGAAGACAACTAGGCTTATCGAGCCCTATGAACAACTATCATACATCTCCTATGGCAAGGCTGGGTAAGTCTTCCACCTGCATCATCAAAGAGACCCCGACATCTAGGTGTGTCCGAGTTAAGAAAACCTCACCATGACCCTCTTTTTCAAACGTAAAAGGCTTTATGCAAAAACGTAACTGCTATATCAATAACCACATGGTCGTACATAAGTGGTATCCATGGATGCGTACATGATGTATATGTTCTCAATATATGCAATAAAGTGACACTAAAAGGATGAATGCATAGCCCAAAAACTAGCCAACAACACCGGCAAGTGTGTGTCAACTCTGATGTTTTAGGCCCAAAAACTTGCATAAATTTGCAATGGCTGTTCCCAACAAAATTCGAAACCTTTCGAGAAACCTGTAATTTTATGAGTCTGGCTGAAAACAAAGCCCCAAAGGTTGATATTTGTTGTCGGAGAAGTACAAAGAACACTCTTCTTGATGTTCTTGGACCTGTATAAAGAGAACTATGTGCGAAAGTACTCCATAATTGCTCCAAAAGACACCATAAAAATGCTTCAGAAACAGGCCTTGAAAGCAAAGAATGAAGCTTTGAGGGACCAAAACATGTTCAAGGTAATTTTAACCTTAGACTTTCCCCTTCTTCAGACACCACAAGAGTGTAGCTTAGTAGCAAGAGATTGCCACGGTTAAAGGAGCTCCAGGGTGAACAGTACTAGGATGGGTGACCTCCCGAGAAGTAACAAGAACCTCTATCTTCCTTGATTGTTGAGGTCCTCCCTCGCGCGCAGCCAACGGTGCCAATGGTAACTTCGGTGACTCGAATGACAAGGTATGCCAAGGTCTATGTTGATATATTTAGGTAGTGATGTGTGTGAACACACTAGAACCGTCGGGGCACTTTTTTCCCTCTGGAGGTTTTTTTCCCCCGGCTTGTATATACGCCTATTGCCCTAATGGGCTACTTATCTTTGTACATTCTCTAGTAATACATTCAGTATTGTGTGTTGTGCTCCAAGCTTCTTGTTCTTCCTTGTGTTGTTCGCGTGCTTCCGCAAATGTCTAACTCCAACAATTGGTATCAGAGCAGGTCGTCGCTTCATCTAGGGCACCGTCGACACTCCTTCGTTTGCAGTCTCAGATTCGCACGAAATTTGGTGAACATACTCAGGGTGTTTCAGATATCAAAACAACTTCACTCTGTGGTGCCAAAATCTCGATCTGAGCTCATTTCGGCCTCCGAACGCACTATCGCAGTGGTTGTGTAGGCTATTGTGTCTTTTTGTGCCAAAGGTATATACCAGTTTCTGTTCGCCCGTATAAGCATCTCGAAGTCTGCTATAGGTCTAGCAGAATTTGTCTGGGCAGTTCTATTCAACTTTTGAGATACAGTCAATTTTCTACATCAAGGTATTTTAGTCATCGGCCATGGCTGAAAGCAGTGATATATTCCATATGTTGGTTGTCGAGGATAAGTTGGATGGTACTAACTACCTGTTATGGGCTTATATGATGCAACATGTGTTGGTTGCAAAAGGACTATGGGACATTGTGCAGGGTGTCGAAAAACGTCCTATCACACCTGCAACTGTTACAACTGCAGGTACTGAAGCTAATGCAGAAGGTGTCGAAGATGATGATATTTTGCATATTCCTATTCGTGTTGCGATTTCTGCTGCACCTACTACAGAGAAAATTTGATGGGATGGTAGAGATGCACAAACACATGCATTGATAGCTTTGTCTGTCAAACGTGCCATTATTCCTCACATTCGCTCTTGCAGAACAGCTAAGGATGCTTGGGATACACTTACCACATTGTACCAAGCTAGGAATGAGGCTCATGTTGCTTACCTCCGAAAACAATTGGAGAGTGAGCACATGAATGAAGGTGATTCTATGGACAGTTTCCTAACGAAGATCGAAGACTTGAAGGAACAATTGATTTCTACTGATGAGGTTATACCAGATAGCTCACTTGTGCAGACCGTTCTGAATGGTCTTCCTGATTCATATCAGAGTTTTGCTTCTACTCTTCGGTTGATGATGAAAGGCAATCCAAATGCCTTATCATTTGAGGAGTTAGTCTCTGTTCTGTTGCAGGAAGATCAGTCCAGGCAGAACAGGTCCATTATGCGAGTTGCAGATCAAGCTTTCTTGGTTAGTCAGAAGGGCAAAGGAAAATGGAGCTCTTCAACTAGTAAGCAGAAATCTGCTAATTCTGCATATTCAAAGAAGGAAGATAAAGATGAGAAGAAATCAGAAAAGCAAAAATTGTTTTGTAAGTAGTGTAAAGGGAATGATCATATGATAAAGAATTGTCCAAAACTGGCTGCTAAAGAGGCAAAGAAGAAAGAGGTTGGAATGGTTGTTGCAGAGGCCTCTACACCAAAAACAGAGTCTTCTAATCTTGTGTAGGAAGAAGAATGGCCGTTTACTATTGTCTGTAGTTTTGACCCATCTTCTCATGAACAGTGCATGTGTGCAGTAGACTCAGATGGTTGGTATTTTGACAATGGGGCGACCAAACGTATTACCTCGCAGTGCAGTTTCTTCTCTTCACTCGAGCCTGCCGCTACAGGGAATACTGTTACATGCGCCAACAACTCCTCTTATCCTGTTATGGGAGTTGGTAAGATCATTTTGACTACTGCTGATCATAGTTCTTTTGTTGATTTCGTGACAAAAGCTTAACACTAAGCTACGGAATATTTCCACTTGTTGAGCTCTAACAAACCATCATCAACTATTGAGCTCTTGTACTACTTGTTGACGTGGTGAGTGAGCTTAACTAACTAAAGCTCAATTGCGGAATTCACCATGCCACAAGAACTAAGCTAGAGTGATATTAGAACACCTCTATAATCATCAGTAGCTTAGCAAACTTTCTAAAACTGAAAACTTTACAACTGTGTTTTGAACTCACCGAAATGTCACCGGAACTTCACCGGAATGTCACCGTAATGTTACCGAAATCTTACCGGAATCAACTGCAATTCTGTTTGTAATTTACTTTAAATGATTGTTGACAAAGTAAGGAAGTAATACCTGAGCTTCCTTTAGTAAATGAACTCTTTCTAAAGTTTAAGAAAAAACTTTACCAGTTCTAGATGTCCTTTACGGTCAGACATAGTACTGTATACTTGTCCTGTTTCACAGAAGTCTTTTGATCAACTTATAGTTGAGAGTACTGGCTTCAGGATGAGCTATCTCTCATGAAAAACTTTACACTATTACGAGATCTAACTTGTAGATGTACTGGAAAATATTTACTGAGAAAACTGTAACTGTTAACTAACTTTCACAGTAACATGAAATCACTCAGATTTCTTCACATACGAAGAATGCGCTCAAACTTCCACATGAACATGTGTTTTCTATTAGAGAAGATGTGTACAAAAATAGCTTGGCCTCACTTTGTTCATAGCTATGGAAAACTCTCCTACTCTGAGTAGTTATTCCTTACCATCTCTCTCAGATGAATACCCGACAATTCAGATTCTATTATTCATCTCTACATACGCAATCTAATGGCATCTTCTATATCCCTATCTCTACACACACGGAAGTTCTATCTTCTCACCTCTTTAAGCACTCTCTCAACTCTCTTATATACATTTTGATCCGAGATTCAAAAACTTGTAATTCTGGAAGTTTCTACGCTATATATTACAGACGTGAATTTGTCCCTTCACTAAGGCTTGTTTTTTTGACTGCTTTGTTTCTGCTTCTCTTCGTTTTTCTTTGTCTTCATATATCTTGGTCTTTTATGCGTAATTAGTTTCAAACAGCTCCCCCTCAATCACTAATTTGCATTCTCTGATCTTTCATATATTCTTCTTTTCTTTTATACCTGCCATTTCTTTGAATCTACTTGTCTTTACTCCATCTAAGATCTTTGTCTGAATATCTGCTATCTGATCTTTTGTAGATGTGTATATTATTTCAATCTCTTTTTCCATTACCTTTTCCCTCAGGAAATGATATTGAATTTCTATGTGTTTTGTTCTTGCATGAAATATTGGATTTGCTGTAAGATACAACGAGCTCATATTATCTCCATGTATGATAGGTATACCTTGATCAATACCCATACTTTTGAACAAGGTCTGCATCCATATTACTTCTTTAGCTGCTTCCACAAGTCCTTTATACTCTCCTTCTGTTGACGATAAAGCCATTGTGTGTTGCTTCTTTGAACACCAGCTTACAAGCTTATCTCCTAGGTATATCATATACCCATGTGTTGACCTTCTGTCATCTTGACTTCCTGCCCAGTCTGAGTCATTGTATGCTCTCAGCTTTATATCTGATGTAAAAGGATAATATAATCATTCTTTTATAGTTCTTTTGATATATCTAAGAACTCTTTGTCCTGCAACCCAATGTTGATCCTTCGGACAATGCATGAACTGTGAAAGAACACCCACTGCATAACTAAGATCAGGTCTTGTTAGTGTAGCATAAATTAAGCTTCCCACTAACGACTGATACTTCCTCATATCTTTAAACTCTGCACCACCATATTTGCTGAGTTTATGATTTACTTCAAGCGGTGTTGAAGCTTCTCTGCAATTCTCCATGTTAAACTTCTTCAGTAAGTTTAGGAGATATCTTTCTTGCGAAACATATACACCATGATCTGCATATGTAACTTCCATTCCAAGAAAGTATGATAACTTTCCTAGATCACTGATCTTGAACTCTTTTTCAAGCAATCTTTTTACCTCCTTGATTCCTTCATCTGAGGTATATGTGATTATAATGTCATCTACATAAATACAAATGTAGATCATACCTTCATCTATTCTCTTAATGAGTAGACTTGCATCAGCATCTGAGCTTTGGTATCCAAGGTCATTGAGATACTTCACAAGTCTGTAATTCCAAGCTCTTGGAGCTTGCTTCAATCCATAGAGAGCTCTTCTTAATCTGCAAACATGATCTGGATAACTGGAACTTACAAACCCTTCAGGTTGTTCCATGTAGACTTCATCTGATATATATCCATTTAAAAATGCATTCTTTATATCCAGCTGACTTAGCTTCCATCCTTTTGATGCTTCTATAGCAATCAATGTCCTTATGGTTGACATCTTTGCCACCGGACTAAACATCTCATCATAATCTATGCCATGTGTTTGAGCATAGCCTTTGACCACCAGTCTAGCTTTGTATCTAGCTATCCTTCCATCTGCAAGTTTCTTAACTTTGTAAACCCATTTATTTCCAATCACTTTCTTACCATTTGGTTTTGGAACAAGTTCCCAGGTCTTGTTCTCCTCAAGTGCTTTAAACTCCTCCTTCATTGCTTCTTCCCATTGTTCTTTACCTTTTGCTTCACTGTAATTCTGAGGTTCTTCGTCTTCCTTTACTAAGTAAGCATAGTTTTTTTGAGTCAAATAAGAAGTGTCATAGGAATACCTTGTTGGTTGTTTCCTTACTCTTCATGTGTATTTGAATACACATCTTCATCAAATCTTGGTCCATCTTCGTTTCTCATACATGATCCGATCCTGGACGTACTTGCCTGCATATGATCTTCATCTCCATTCACCTGCATATGTGATTTTCCTTTTTCTTCCCTTCTTATCTCTTCTTCAAGTGTTTCAACACTATGCTCTTTATCTATATACCAGCTCTTTCCTTCATCAAATGTCACATCTCTAGAAATAGTAAATTGTTTGGTTAGAGGACTCCATAACCTATAACCCATCTGTTTTTCATCATATCCAATGAACACGTATTTTCCAACTTTTGGTTCAAGCTTATGTCTCAGTTGTGATGGTACATAAGCATAAGAAACTGATCCAAACACTTTACAATGATCAAGTGTTGGTTTCTTGCCCCACCAAGCTTCATAAGGAGTCATCCCATTTAAAGTTGTACATGGTAATCTATTTACCAGATATGTAGCTGTATTTACAGCCTCAGCCCAAAGATAATTTGGACAATTCTTCTCCTTTAACATTGCTCTTACAAACTCAATTAGAGTTCGGTTTCTTCTTTCTGCTAATCCATTTTGTTGCGGTGTATACCTGCAAGTTATTTCTCTTTTGATACCTGCATTCCACATATAATCATTGAGCTCTTGAGAAAAATATTCTCCTCCTCCATCAGACCTTAATCTTTTGAGTTTCTGTACTGTAAGTCTTTCAGCATATGCATGAAAATGCCTGAAAGCTTCAAATACTTTTGACTTCTCTTTCAAAACATAAAGAGTTATCCATCTTGTTGCATCATCAATAAAAAGAGCGTAATACCTTGAGCCGCTGATAGATCCTTCTTTTGTTGGTCCCCATACATCTGTATGTATGAGTTCTAACACATCATCATGTTTGTAACCATTCTTCTGGAATGGTAACCTGTGGGCTTTTCCCATCTGACAAGCTTCGCACTTGTGAATCATATGTTGATTCTTCATATTTGGTAATCCTCTCACGGATTGTTTCTCCACCATAGTTTTGATTCTTGTTTCATTAAAATGTCCTAACCTCTTATGCCAGAGGTCTAACTTTGTAAATACCTCATCACCATGTGTGATTAAGGCTTGACCAACATTCCCTTGTACTTTAAGAGTAAAAAGTCTACCTCCCTTTTTACCATGGACAATTTGTTTGTATCCTTTCTCTCGATCTTCAACAAATACTCCTTCATTTGTAAACCTGACTTGAAAACCTTTTTCTACTATCTGTCCCAAACTGATCAGATTCTTCGGGATTGTTGGAACATACAAAACATTTGTTAGTAGGTCAGCTCCATTCTTACACTTTACTTTTCCGATTGACCTTACATTATGTTTTGTGTTATCACCTATTTGTACTGTATGATTTGAAATACCTCCTTCAAGTTCTGATAAAAATTCTATATTTCCTGACAAATGATTTGAACAACCAGAGTCAATATAGAATACTTTGAGGTCTTCAATTTCTGACATACATATTGAGTTCATCATCAACGTTGTATGACTGTCATTCTGCGTATCATTCGCATAGTTGTAGTAGGTAGTGTTGTGAGACTGATTCTGTCCCCAACTTCTTGCTTCACCTCTACCATATCCACCTCTTTGGCTTTGTCTACCTCTTTGATATCTTCCGCTTCTGCCTCTACTATTATTGTTCTGATTCTGACTTGATCCTTGAGAATTATGCCAACAATCATGAGCCAAATGATTGCTTAATCCACATATCCAACAAGTCTTCTTGTTGTTAGTCTGATTACCTCTTCCTTTACCTTTACTTTTACTTCTTACGTTACCTCTTCCTCTTGCAAAATTTGCTTGAGTAGACATCTCTTCTTCATCTTTTTCTTTACCTTTATCACCTTTCTTCTTACTCTTTGTGTACATAGCAGAACTATGTCCTCTATCTCCGTCTGTCTTCAAATCTTGCTCAAACGTTAACATTAGTCCAAGCAACTGATTTAAATCTGGTACAAAATGATTTAAAGAAAGTTCAGTTGAGAGTACGAAAGGTTTCCACCTTTCATCTCCTCTCAGTCCTACAAGCACTTGTGCTATCAACCTGTGATCTTCGATATCTTCATCAATAGATCCAAGACTTTCCGCCAAGTCTTTCATCTTAGTGACATAATCACTAATGCTTTGACTTTGCTTTTTCTTGAACGTTGTAAACTGTTACCATAAGCTAGCCTTTCTAGCTTTCATCGTATTTTGGAAATGATCTTCCAATGCACTCCATATGTCTTCAGCTTTCTCCAGACCTCTAATGTGCGGTAGTAGATGATCTGTAATGGTATTGTAAATATACGCTCTTGTTGTTTCATCTGTCTTCGCCATAGCTTCAAGGCTTCTAACTCTTCTTTCTTTGGTTGATTGTCATCTTCGAAATTCGGATTCTTTTCTTCTCCTGTCACATATATCATTAAGTCCTTACTCATAAGTAAGGCTTCCATGCGCATTACCCATGCGGGATAATTATCTCTGTCCAATTTGTCAATAGAGATATGATCTGCCATAATCTTCTTGTTTCTGTTACTTCCGGTGAGTGTAATGTTAAAAGGTTTTACCTTTTACAAACCTTTACTCTTGAGAATTACTTCGGAACGTTTCTTGATGCCGTTTGTTGTTGATCATCTCAGCTTTCACCTTCCTTGTGAAAAATTCTTTGAATTCTCTTGTATCTGCACCTCCGTTTACTCTTGAGAATCTTTCTGCTCTTCAGAATCTTTCTGCTCTGATACCAATTGTTGATTCGTGACAAAATCTTAACACTAAGCTGTGGAATATTGCCACTTGTTGAGCTCTAACAAACCATCATCAACTATTGAGCTCTTGTACTACTTGTTGACGTGGTGAGTGAGCTTAACTAACTAAAGCTCAACTGCGGAATTCACCATGCCACAAGAACTAAGCTAGAGTGATATTAGAACACCTCTATAATCATCAGTAGCTTAGCAAACTTTCTAAAACTGAAAACTTTACAACTATGTTTTGAACTCACCGAAATGTCACCGGAACTTCACCGGAATGTCATCAGAATGTCACCATAATGTTACCAGAATCTTACCGAAATCAACTGCAATTCTGTTTGTAATTACTTTAAATGATTGTTGACAAAGTAAGGAAGTAAAACCTGAGCTACCTTTAGTAAATGAACTCTTTCTGAAGTTTAAGAAAAAATTTCACCAGTTCTGGATGTCCTTTACAGTCAGACACAATACTGTATACTTGTCCCGTTTTACAGAAGTCTTTTGATCAACTTATAGTTGAGACTACTGGCTTCAAGATGAGCTATCTCTCATGAAAAACTTTACACTATGTTACGAGATCTAACTTGTAGATGTACCGAAAAATATTTACTGAGAAAACTGTAACTGTTAACTAACTTTCACAGTAACATGAAATCACTCAGATTTCTTCATATACGAAGAATGCGCTCAAACTTCCACATGAACATGTGTTTTCTATTAGAGAAGATGTGTACAAAAATAGCTTGGCCTCACTTTGCTCATAGCTATGGGAAACTCTCCTACTCTGAGTAGTTATTCCTTATCATCTCTCTCAGATGAATACCCGACAATTCAGATCTGTTATTCATCTCTACATACGCAATCTATGGCGTCTTCTATATCTCTATCTCTACACACACAGAAGTTCTATCTTCTCACCTCTTTAAGCACTCTCTCAACTCTCTTATATACATTTTGATCCGAGATTCAAAAACTCATAATTCTGGAAGTTTCTATGTTGTATATTACAGACGTGAATTTGTCCCTTCACTAAGGCTTGTTTTTCTGACTGCTTTGTTTCTGCTTCTCTTCGTTTTTCTTTGTCTTCATATGTCTTGGTCTTTTATGTGTAATTAGTGAGTGAATCTCCAACATCTTTCACTTTTTCAGATGCCTTATTTGTGCCAGGGATCAAGAAGAACCTGTTATCAGTTTCTGCATTAGCCAAGATTGGCTTGGTTGTGAAATTTGTTGATGACAGGTGTACAGTTCATGATCTATCAAATGGCGATGTGATTATTGCTTCTGGCATTTTATGTCATGGGCTATATAAGCTCATAGACTATGAAAGATGTGTAAATGATTTGGCATGTGCAGTAAATGATTCTCAGGCTATGTCAGATGCAAAGCTTTGGCATGCACGCTTTGGTCATCTGAATTTTGCTAGTTTGTTATGCCTGCAGAAATCTGAAATGGTGTCCTCTTTGCCCAAACTTGAGGCACCTGGAAAACATGTTTGTGAAGGCTCTATTTTGAGCAAAATGCAGCGTTTGTCATTTCCAAAAGATGGTTCAGTTTGAGCTACTCAGAAAGTGCAGCTTGTACATACTGATGTCTGTGGTCCTATGCAGACACCTTCTTTTGGGAATTATCTTTACTTCATGACTCATGTGCTTCAAACAGTTTTTGGTTTTGGCTAAAAATCTGTCAGCATGTAAAATGGGCACCCTCTGTTCTGATCGAGGGGGGGAATATATGTCTTCTGATTTTAATGCATTTATGGCTGAATGTGGGATAAAACACCAGTGTACAGTGCCGTATACACCTAAACAGAATGGAGTTGCTGAAGGAAGAACATGTCACTCATGGAGATGGTGAGGTGTATGGTCAAGAGTCAGGATTTACCACATAGTTTCTGGTTTGAGGCTGTCATGTGTGCAGCATATGTACTGAACAGGTGTCCCACTAAAGCACTAAAGTCTATCACTCCATATGAGGCTTGGCACGATCGCAAGCCATTTGTTGCTCATCTGCGTGTTTTTGGTTGTTTGGCATATACATTAGTGTCTGAACAACATCGCAGAAAATTGGATGATAAAGCAGTAAAATGTATTTTTGTTGGGTACAGTTCTGAAAGTAAAGGCTATCGTCTGTATCATCCATAGACTAAACGCATTCTGGTTAGCCATGATGTTGTTTTTGTGGAGGATGCTATTCAACCATTGCTTTCATGTACTAAGGAGACATTTGTTAGCTCCAAAGACATGTATGATACTTTGCTGCCTCTTTTTACAGGTGGATAGTCTAGTGCTGGTCCTAATGAGGCAACTTCTCAACCTTTGCAGGTTTCATGTGATGATGTAGATCATTCCATTTTTTATGCAGATTTACATGATGCACTTATTGATGAGAGAGCTGATATTGAGCAGGCAAGAACTATGCCAAAATGGCTGGTGCAGACCTTGCGTGATAGCAAATTAGATGCACCTCTGTCATATCGTACTTGATCAGGCTCTCATAGTTCCTCTTTTGCATCAGATTGCTATGCTATGGCTGCATCTAGTCTCTGTGATGAGACTGAGCCTGTTTCGTTTGATGAAGCACAAAATTCAGAAAATTGGATGGCTGCTATGCAATCTGAATATGATGCAATAATGAAGAATGGTACTTGGTCTTTATGTGACTTGCCTCATGGCAAGAAGGCCATTGGCACTAAGTGGGTATACAAGCTAAAGTGTAAACCTGATGGTGTAGTTGATAGGTATAAGGCTAGGCTTGTTGCAAAGGGTTATGCACAGGAAAAAGGCATTGATTTTGATGAGACCTTTGCACCTACATGTTGTATGACTACTGTTCGGAGCATCTGTGCACTTGCAGCCCGTCATGGTTGGAATGTACATCAGTTGGACATTAAAACACCATTTCTGAATGGTGACTTGCATGAAGAAGTGTATGTTTTTCAGCCTCGTTGCTTTGTGTAGAAAGGGCATGAAAACCAGGTGTGCAGGTTAAAGAAGGCATTATATGGTTTAAAGCAAGCACCACGTGCTTGGTATGAGAAGATACAGGCCTATCTGATTGCACATGGTTTTGAGAACACTCCAACTGAAAGCACCTTTATGTTAAGCATGCTAATGATGTGCTTCTAATCATTGTTGTCTATGTTGACGACATGCTGCTCACTGGTCCTATTGAGAAGCATATTTCTGATTTTAAGGCTGATTTGCATGCCTCATTTGAGATGTCTGATTTGGGGCATTTGCATCACTATTTGGGCATTCAGTTTATGCAAGTTGATGGTGGAATGGCTTTGTGTCAAACGAAACATATTGACACATTATTGCATCGTTTTGGCCTTGAAGACTGTAAGCCTATTGCCACTCCAATGGAGACAGGTTTACGATTGAGTCTTCATGATGCTGGAGATGCATTTGATGCTGTTCTCTATCAGCAGGCTATTGGATGCTTGATTTACTTATGCATTACTCGGCCAAATATTCAGTTTGCTGTCTCAGAGATGAGCAGGTTTATGCATTGCCCAGGAGTCAAGCATTGGCAGGCGGTTAAGCGCATCTTTCACTACTTGAGTGGTACTCGGCTACTTGGGTTGTTTTATCCCAAGGAGGCATCACTACCACCAGATTTGCATGCTTTTTTTTACTCTGATTGGGTTGGTTGCTATGACACTCGTGTGTCCACTTGTTGCTTTTGCTTCATGCTTGGTAGCTCATGTATATCTTGGTTGAGCAAGAAGCAGCCTACTGTGGCCACTTCCAATTGTGAGGCTGAGTATAGGGCAGCTTTCACAGCGACTGTTGAGTGTGTGTGGCTCAGACGCCTTATGGTTGATTTGGGTGTCGGTCAGACTTCTGCCACCACCATCTTCACCGACAGTCAGAGCGCATTGGCAGTTGCGAGGAACCCTGTGTTCCATGCTGGCATAAACCACATTGAGGTGCATTATCAGTATGTCAGGGAGAGGTTCTCTACTGGGGAGATCAACTTGGCATATGTGCCCACGCAGGAGAACATTGCAGACCTTTTCACGAAGGCTCTGCCTAGGGAGAAGTTTGAAGCTTTCCGCAAAGCTTTGGGCTTACTTCCTTTTGTGGAGTGATTTCCACATAGCTTAGAACTTCCTTATACATGAGTGCCAGCTCCTTGTTCACTGCATCACTCCCAGGGGGGATTTGTTGATATATTTAGGTAGTGATGTGTGTGAACACACTAGGATCACCGGGGCACTTTTTTCCCTCTTTAGGAGGTTTTTTCCCCCGGCTTGTATATATGCCTATTGCCCTAATGGGCTACTTATCTTTGTACATTCTCTAGTAATACATTCAGTATTGTGTGTTGTGCTCCAAGCTTCTTCTTCTTCCTTGTGTTGTTCGCGTGCTTCCGCAGACGTCTAACTCCAACAGTCTATGCCATGGTTGCCGCCTTAGTCGTAAGCTTTGGAGAAAGCCAGGGGGGCTCGCTTCGCTCGCACAAAATGAACAAAGTTTTTGCCTCGAAATGCTCTGATACCAGTGAAGTAATTTGATGGCGATGCACCACAGTGCGCTCTCCTTCTAGAGAGCTTCACGACGATATCCTCGGAGTAGAAAACTGAGCTCTTAGGGCCGCACACAGTACTCTACATAGAGGGTGCAGAATACGCAGGGAAAACACAGTACACAGGGAGCACGAAGACAGACTTTTTTAGGTATTCCAAATGCGGTCGAACTTACAGTATGTGACTGATGAGGCCACTATATGTTTAATAAAGAACATATACAAAGAAGTGTCCAGTGGCCATTTGGCCTTTCACATGGACACTAAGGGTAACAAGGTAGTGTCCTCTTGCATTCTCCCCAAAGCATTTCAAAGTTTCTTTACATTGACCATGATCAGTGTAACTAGTAATCAATGCAGACTAGATTGATGCATCACGAACATCAACTTCATCAAAGACATCCTGAGCTTCTACAAGAAGACCTCCCTCTACAAGCCTTCAAAATACTCAGATAGGTACAAGCATCCTCTATAAGCATTTGCCTGAAAATTTCAATTGACCTTCTAGCATCCATCTCAAATAGGGATTTCACCATTTCAGTCCAGGTCACCACATTCCTACTGCTCATGCTTCCAATATAGTAAGTGCTCCTCTTTTCCACATAACACACCTTTTTCCTCTCCAAGTACCTGTAATCAAGGGATGTCCACTATCTTCATTTCAATAAAACAAATACTACCTCTTAGAAATTCAAGGCATTTGGATTGCCGTTCATCATAAATAAAAGATTAGAAACAAAACTCTAATAAGAATAAGGTCAACAATTAAGAGCATTCTTCACAATTGAGTTGTCTCTCAAAATTTCATTTGCAGCAACCAATTGCTCCTTCAAATATTTTATCTTTGTGAGGAAATTGTCCATAGAAACACCTTTATTCATATGCCCAATCTCCATTTTTTTAGAGGTAAGAAACATGAGCCCTATTTCTTGGCTCATATAATGTGGCAAGAGTATTACAAGCATCCTTTGCTATTTTTCATGAGGGAATATAAGGGATAATGGCATGCTTGATAATAAATCAATCAAGGTATGTGCATATGCATATCTTCCATCCCATCAAACTTGATTAGCAATGGTTGGGGATGTTGGTGGTATATCTAAATTGAATTTGTAAGATGACTCAAAATAGGAACTACACCAAAACTTGAACTTGTAACATCTTAATCACCAACACCATTAGCTACATTTTAAACATTTTTAGATATGGTAGGATGTATTTAAAAACCCTTCACAATCTTGCATAATCCATTTTCAAAAAATAAATATCACATCCTGTATCCCCATAATGGGTAGTTGGAACCATCCAACTTATCCTCAATTGGGAACATGTGAAACATACCATTGTTTTTAGTCATGTTCAATGACTATATCTTGGTGCAAATTATTGATTGTTTCTCAAAAAAATTGAATATGATTACCTAATGGAGCTCATTAGACATAGAGTGTACTTTGATACACATAGTCACAAACAAAAACTTGTATATATATTTGGCCCAAAAGGATGGATATGTATATGTAGTCATTGTGATAGCACATTCAAATATTCTCCCGTGTAGTTCAGTAAAGTAGAAATACTCTGGGCCTCCTCCCTATTTCGGTCTAGTCTAGAGACTTCTTCATATATTTCTTCCATGTTTGGTGTTGGTTGGATATCTTCCGCATCTAGTTCTTCAAAAGGAGGTTTTGCAACTCCATTCCTTTTCCATTGATCTTCTCGAATTCTATTCCACAATTCTTTTGGCCAGTCAGCCTCTAAATCTGGGATTGTGGAAATAGGTTCGTTCTGGGTTTTCAATAGCTCTTGCTTATCATCCCTCTCTTTTGGTTCCTTTTCCTTGGCTTTGACACAATGCTTGTATTGATCCTCTGATACTCTCGTCTCAGGTAGAGCTGGGACAGTCTTCTCTAGGGTGGCCTGAGCTACCTGTATGAGTTTTCTACATATCGTTAGCCTCTCCTTTTTTTAACTCTCCTTGTGGATAAAGCTTTTCATGCTGCTCCACATTCGGTCCATTCTTGATTCTGGCTTGGTAAGCTTTCAACCACATGTCTAAATCATCTGGTTTTGGGTCGGCTAGAATTTATCCTGGTTTCGCTAGCTCTCATGTCTGCGGTGTAATGGAAATTTCTTCCTGATCCTCAGGTCTTTTAGATTTCTTATTGCTATGCGTATGCTTCTTGTCTTCCTTGTTTTTGTTTTTCATCCATTATTCTTTGAGTTTTTCTCTCCTTTCCTTCCACTTTTGGCTTTTCGTTGCTTGGGTACTCTCGGTGGGTCTTCTGAATCTTCCACTATTTGAATTCTGGGGTCTACGGTTTTATTGTTTCCTTGTTCAAGGTCCGCTCGTTTTCCTTCTTGTTCCTTTGTTCGTGCTACTGTAATGGCCTTTAATGGTATGGTGTATTCCTTGTCACTTCCCGATGCTTCTATCACGTCGATCACATTAATAGGTGTTGTGTCTTGGACCTTATTGGGATTTTTTGGGCAATCCCTAAAGATATGTTCCTTTCCACAATCAGTACAATACCCTTCCCAAGTCCTAGGAGGTGGTGGGTTGTATGGCTGAGTGCATTCTCTGATAAAGTGGTCCCCTCCGCATCTATAACACGGTCCTCTTGGCATAGGTGGTCTGATGGGTGGTCTTACGGGTGCTTGTGCTTTGCCTCATATGGTCTAGGTACTCCTGGTGGTCCTGGATAGGGATTATACCTTGGAATCTCCCTGCTTGTCTCTCTAGGTGGGTATCCATATGGCCGATACTATGGTGGGTTTAAAGGTCGGGTCTGCTTGTTGAATGGGCAATTCTCCGTGGTGTGGTTGGTGTATTTTTGTTCTATGTGGCAATACAAAGCGGGTCCTTGATGGGGCTGCCTATTGTAAGGGTAAGCCTGAGGCACACCTGTTCCTCCTCGTACACACATGTGGGTGGGGTGATCACCTCCACATAGGCTACATCTTTGTAACATGGGTACTCTTAGTGAAGGATGTTGGTAGTTCCTTTGTCCATGAACTCCTAACTTCTTTGCTACGAATTTTGCTAATTCTTCTACGTTACTGGAATTGGATGTAACCGTACTCCGAGTGTCTTTTGATTTGGTAGGACTGGTTGTACTCTTGAGATCATCTGCTAGGTTGTCCTCTAGGTCAATACACTCTTGAAGGCATTCACTCAACATCTGTAGTCTCTTTACATAGACTAAAGTTCTTAACGTCCCATTCGTTAGTCCATCCAAGAAAAATGATATCATTTTTTGTTGCATAGGTCTTTCTGCTCCTGGGCATCTATCAACATACTGACTGAATCTTCGTGCAGCTATTTTCACAGTTTCATTTGGGTTCTATTTAAAGCTATGGATTAAATATGAAGAGTTTTGTTTAATCCCTCTTTTAGTAAATTCCCCTATGAACTCTTGGAAGAATTGCTCAATATCTCCAAATTGATTGGGATCTAGTGGCTGGAACCATGTCAGAGCCGTTCATGTGAGAGTGAGTTCGAAGGATTCATACTGCACAAAGAAGTCATCCACTTGTTCAGCTCTTAGAACTTGTTTAAATTCAAATATGTGATCGTATGGTTCTCCCAATCCGTCATAGTGATTTCTCATACATTTGGCCACTTGTATCGGTCTCAATCTTCTCATGGGATCTGGCTGTCTAGGCATTACAGGAATTGCTGGTCTGATTGGGGGTATTCTAGGTTGCACTCCTAGTGGTGGTCTTGGTCTTATTGGTGGCCTGTGTAGGTTGCCCACTCCGGGGTGTGTTTGATTGTGTGCTTGCATTCCAAGCATTGTAAATTGTACATGGGTTTTTTTTGGAACACTCTGATGGCTTGTTTGTCCCGACATAGCATGTTCCGACTCTTGTTGTGTCCCGAAAGGGTTCTGAGAGGTAGTTGCCTACTCTCACTTAGGGAATACAGGCAAGCCCATATACTTCAGTCGAGCTCTATCGAAGGCATCGACAAGCCAATACCTTCTTTGGTTCTTGCCTAGGTATGTTACTCTAGACTCGTCTTCCGGATCTCTTAACTCATAAAAGGTAATAGGACTTTCCTCATGTCCGCGTGCAGGTGAATCAGTTTGTAGCAATAAGTATGATCCATGGATCAAATAGACCTCTAGTAAATATTCATCTTGAGGTATTAAATCCCCTCTCAAAATTCGAGTTACCACTAATTTGCCTCTAGGAGTGGTTACCAACTCATCAGGGTCTGGTCTTCATGAATGTTCTTGCCCTTCTAATCCTCCTCTCTCATTGATCAATTCAGGGTGTTTTGTCACTACGTAGATGTGACCCAACTTATCCATGTATGCTCCTCCTTCATACTTGACAGCTGGTCTAGGCACAATTGTGGAATTGGTGGAGGTCACCATCCGGGCAACTGATCTATTCAAATCATCCAAGTAGATGGGAATCTCCTGGGCATTAGTAGACACATATTGCAGAGAGGTGCGGTACTCCCCTTCTACAGTAGACATGAAGTTTCTCCCAGGAACAGGACCTTGCATGTCTTCTGAAGCCATGGGTATCTCCTCCTCTGAGTCACTAGGTGTCGGAATAGGTAGAGCGGTGACTGACCTGAGCTGTACTTCCTACCGATGATATAACACTTCTCGGACTACTTAGAACCCTTCCTGACCTCAAGTTCATCCACCGTCTGGGGGCTTTCTTGGGCTTTAATTCTCTCCCTAATTGGCTGCTCAAATGCCTCAATTCTACCCTAAAAAATGCTCAAAGTGTTCTAGACAATACCACTTTGGCGATATTGCACTAGGTGATACCAGTTGGTGATACGATACCACTATCGGTGACGATACGATACCAGGGATACTCACGATACGATACTGCTTTTCACATGATATGATACCACTGCTCGACGCGATACAATACTGTGTGCTCAAGCGATATGATACCACCTGTAAGCATGATATGATACTGCAACAATACACGATACGATACTGGGAATCCTAACGATACAATACCAGCGCAAGTCACAATACGATATGCAAAAAACCCACATGTTGCTCTAGCACAATGGTGAGAACCACGTTAAGAAGCTCCACCTCCTTAATGTCAATCCGCGGAAGAGATAGAAGTGATATGAAGATCGTGAATGTGAGATGAAGTGAGAGTGAAGGTGAGAAGCATAGAAATGCACACACACATACACACACACTACGAAGAGACAAGCAAGACACAATGGAAGGTGAGAAATCAACTCCCGTAGACGTAACGTGACTGGTCTGACCCAAGATCTTCCGGTCTTCCGTCGCATGCGTTTCATAGGGTCTAGGGTTACAAACCTTAATCGGAATGCAATTAGGGAAGTCAAGCGGTATCACTCGCTTCTGTTCTAAGGTTCCAATCTGTAAGGAGCCTTGTCTAAGATTTAGGTCCACTGAGTGATCGTATAGCCAATCTTGGCCAAGGATTAGGGGTTCTATCAGGTCGTCATCATGGCACACTAGTAGCTTCGCTGTCATGGTCACATCCTTAATGAGGATAGGAAGGTCCACCTCACCCATGCAAGGGGTTTCCATGCCTCCTAGGCCTATGAGGTATGCCTCAATTGGCCGCATTTCTATTCCTGAATCCTTATAGTGGGACCATCTAATCGCACTAGTCGCAGCACCTGAGTCAATTAGAGCCTTGAGCTCTTGGCAAGGGTTGTCGTGCTCTAGCCTGACTGTAATGAATGGTCTCCTGTCCACTATACTAGGATAAGTGGTTGATTTTACTTGACACATGGCCATGGGGTATCTGGGTGTAGTTTCCAGATGGTTATAATGTTCTCTCCCTAGTCCTTGTCTTCTTAACTTCATGCGTTTAATGCATTCTATTGCTTCTGCATGAGCTTCCGCTCGTATTCTATTTTCTTCCTCCTTACGCTTCTTTGCCAACGTGAGTCGTCTAAGCATATCCTCAGTAAGAGGTTCCTGATATAGCTTGACTCTACAACCACTAATATAATTAGGCATTATATCTCCTTCTAAAGTGGCTAACTGTACTGCTCCACTTGTTGAGAGCCTGTTAATGATCATAGGTCCATAACCTCGCTTTTCTAACTTACGTGCGTGTTGCTTTAGCGTATATACTAGAACTAAATCTCCTTCTTTTAAGCCTTTATCTTTCACATGTGCATCAAAATATGCTTTCTATCGCTTCTTCGCTGCATATATTCCTGCTGCTGCCTTTAGCCTACTTTCTCCTAATCGTTCCAAGTCCATTATTCTCGCTGATAATTCATGGCCGGTCCACTGATGTTCTTGTGCAACCTTAAGGGTCGGTATCAAGAAGTCCAAAGGAAGCACAGTATTCTGACCAAAAACCATCTGAAAGGGAGTTGCATTGAGTACGGTCTTGTAGGCCACTCGATATGCCCAAACAGCGTGGTGTAACTGTTTGTCCCAATCTGAACGTTTGTTGTTCACGAGTTTCGTCAGTACGTTACAAAGGATCTTATTAGTGCTTTCAGCCTGACCATTGGCCTGAGGATGATATGGTGCGGATTTCTTGTGAATCACCATAAAATCCTGTAACAAATATTCAATGACTTGGTTTAGAAAGTGAGTGCCTCGATCGCTCACTAACTCTATAGGCAATCCATATCTTGTAAAGACATTCTCAAATAAGAATTTTGCAGTTGTGTGTGCATCATTCTTTTTCGTGGATTTTGCCTCTACCCATTTCATAAGATAATCTGTGGCAACAATAATGTATTCAGCATGTGTACCTTTTGCAGGGGGGTTAATGGGTCCTACAAAGTCTATACCCCACTTAGAAAATGCACGTCCGCCCATCATGGGTTTCAATGGCATTTCATCTCTGCGAGTAGGAAACTGAGTTCTTTGGCACACATCACATCTCTTTACATAGGTATGAGCATCCATGTGAAGAGTGGGCCACCATAATCCTGCAAAGAGGATGGCTTTGATTATCCTATCGGGTCCAAAATGACCTCCTGTAACACCTTGGTGTGCAGTCTCTAATATGCTCAGATAATCTCTCTCATGAACACATTGTCTTAGATATCCATCTCGTCCTCTTTTGTATAGGTTATCGCCAATAAGTGAATAGTCTTGAGCTTCCTGCTCTAGACTGCGTTGTCGAGCTAAGGTCATTCCTTGAGGGAATGTCTTCGTCCTCAAGTATGTCACTAATTGTTCACTCCAGTCTGGTGTGAGAGACACATGATATAGTGTAGCATGCTCTACTGGTGGTCTTTCACAACAAACATTGCATTCCTTACACAACCTGTAGACATCTGCTTCCATCGAAGGCCAATATACTCCTAGTCTATGCAGAGTCTGTAATGTTCGATGTTTTGAATGATGTTGCTTTAGTGCACCTACATGTGCTAATTGCAACCAATTCGCATGTTCTGATTCATCTACACAAGCAAGAATCTTTTGATTATCCTGTTTATATATGCTTCCTGCCATTATTTGGTATCTCTGAGACTTGGTAATCTCTCCTTCTTTGATCTTTATCCTTGAAGTCTTGGGTCCATATGTGAGGATAGGGACTAAAGGCTTAGCCCATTCTGGTGCTATCTCAAGGTTAAACAAATATGCGTCTGGTAGATCATCCGCTACTCCTTGAGGAGCTTCTCCTGAGGTTAATCTCGAAAGGTGGTCAGCTCTAAGATGTGTCTTTCCTTTCCTGACTACTACTTCAAAATCATACTCCATGAGTAATAGAAACCAACGTATTAGTCGTCCTGTGTTACATGGCTTGTTGACTAGGTACAATAGGGCTTGATGATCTGTAAAGAACTTGAACTTATTGGCCAACAAGTAGTGCCTAAACTTCTTTACCGCGTAGATCATCCCTAATCCTTCTCGTTCCGTCGTGGTGTAATTTCTTTCTGCTGCGTTCAATTGTCTACTAGCGTAAGCTATGGGGAGATCTATGTTACCTTCATTCGTGGGTTGTGCTAACACACATCCTATGGCGTAATTGGATGCATCCACATGTACATGGAATGGCTTACTCCAATCTGGGGTAGTCAATATAGGTGCTGAGCACAAGCGTCGTTTAAGTTCATTGAATGAATTTTCACATTCATCTGTCCATTCGAAATTGGTTGTATACATGTGTATGAATCTCCTATAATAACCACAATGGCCCATAAATGCTTGTACCTCTTTGATGTTTTTTTTTTTTAATATAAAGGAAGTTCGGCATAAGCCTACTCTCCCGGACTTGAATTAAATAAAGAAAAGAAAAGTACAAGAGAAGGGGACTAGTGCCCACGGGACCCCCCAAATCCCACAAAGCAGGGGAAGCTTTTACAGAGCTTAGATGACATTACAAAGGAGGTTAATTACCCTCTCATCACCCTCATGTGGGGCCCACTTAGGTTTAAGCTTGTTATCGATCAAAAGGAGTACTTGATGATGCCTAAAGGGGGGTGATTTTTTACAGTTGACAATCCTTTTGCCAAGGAGGAACAGCGATTTCTCAATTGACCACTCCTTGGGGGAGTCACCGAAGTTGAAAGCACATCTTTCCCGCCAGATTTTCCATAGGACCTCCCCTCTGATGGTGTTCCAGAGAGTCGCGAAGCAGCCGATCGCTTCTCCCAGCAGGGCTTGCTGCCAACTGAGACGTTTTTGAAGTCTAATTCTCTTTCCAACCACCTGCCAAAGTCTGTTGGAGTTGGGGCAGGTAAAGAAGATGTGTGAAACATCTTCGATAGACCGGTAGCAGCGTTTGCACCAGGGAGGGGTCCCACAAATTTTGCTAGCCTTAAGGTTGGTCCAGATTCCATGATGAAGAATTTGCCATAAGAGGACAGACTTTTTGATTTCTATGAGGGGGTGCCAGATAGCCATGAACTTCATGTCCCACCGAAGCCGCGTCCATGACAGGCACCACTTTTTGTTGAGGTTAACCTGATAGTCAATCGTTTCTTTGATGTTCGGGATTTTTGATAGGCTATTCCCATTGTGCCATTTGAGACCAAGCGAGCTCGACATGTCGTGTCCCATGAGAAGGCGAACTTTGTGCCGGTCCCAGGCGAGACATCTGCTTTGCAAAGTGTTCCAGTCCTCATGCGAAATGTTGAAGCTAGGGTCAATATCCTCAAAGTTGATCCAGCGGTTGGAATCTTGTTTCCATAGATGTTTCCATTTTTTGAAGCCTTTGTTCCATAGCTTCTTGGCATTTTGAATGTTCCAAGATTCCACACTCCGGATGCCATGGATCGGAAACCAGATAGAGTCGTTTTGTCTGATACCGGCAGCCCACTTCCAGTCTTCACTTATTCTTGTGAAGCTTTTGACTTTATTCCAACTCTTCCAAAGGGAGCACACCAGATTAGAGCCTTTCGGGAAGACGGGGAACGGGGAAAACAGCAAGGTCAAGATGTCAAGATTCTTCCAATTTGGGAGACCCATGAGTGCCAACTCATTCTTGTTTCTGAAGATCAACTTGGCCCACGAGGCCTCCCCGTTGCACCAAGCCTTAATCATCCATTTGGCCGACAGTTTGTTAGCCATGCACCCAATGTCCAAGATACCAAGTCCCCCACTATCTCTATGGCTGGTGCAGATGGACCATTTGATTTTAGGCACCCCTCTCCTATTGTGGTCGCCCGTCCAAAGGAAGTTTCTACAAATACTATCCAGTTTGGACAGATCTTGCTCTTTCGGTCTCCAACAAGAAAGGAAATAAATGGTAGAAGATAAGAGGAACGTGTTGATAACCATAGCACGACCAGCAAGATTGATTTGCATACCTCTCCAATAGTTAAGCTTGTTTTCGAGTTTGGCAAGCACCCAGTTCCACCGCTGTTCCATAGAGACGCCAAACCCCAAGGGAATCCCAAGAAGCCAAAAAATTTGGCCTTGCGGAATGATTTGGCAGCCATGATCAATGAGAAGGTCGGGCTGTGACCCACCAATAGCTCTAAAGGCGGTCTTAGAGTGGTTGATTATGGATCCAGAGGCTTCACAAAAGGTAGCAAGACACTTCCAGAACGTCTCCAGGCTGGTACTATCATTGTGAACAAAAGCGTTCATATCATCGGCAAAAAGTCTCATGGTGATCTGATTGTGGTCATGCAGCAAACGAAGGCCTTTAATGTTACCAGCTTCCACCTGATGCTCCACCAGCCTGCTAAGCCCTTCCGTGGCAATGGCAAAGAGAAGGGGAGCCAATGGGCACCCTTGTCTGATTGATCTTCTAAGTTTGATCACCTTTGAAAGTTTTCCATTAATGTTAATTTGGGTCGATGCGTTTCCGAGAAGGGTCGCAATCATCTTGGTGAATTTCTGACTACATCCAAGATCTTGTAGCGACTGTAGAATATAGTCCCATTCTAGCCTATCGTAGGCTTTATCAAAGTCGATCTTGAGGATGTTAGTTGGTCTAGGTAATTCTGCAATTACCTTCACCTTTTCTTCATCCGTAGAGATTCCATTTTTTGACACAATGTGTCCTAGAATTTTTTGACCTCTTTGATGTTAGTTGGTCTAGGTAATTCTGCAATTACCTTCACCTTTTCTTCATCCGTAGAGATTCCATTTTTTGACACAATGTGTCCTAGAATTTTGCCTTGTCTGACCTGAAAACGCATTTTTCTGGGTTCAAACAAACCTGATATTCTCGACATTTGTCAAATATTTGTCTTAACTCTGGGATATGTGTTTGTCTTACATTTGAATGAGCACATAAGTCATCGACATAAACTTCCAAACTCTTGCGTAAGAATTCCTTGAAGACATGACACATGAGTCGCTCGAAAGTGGCGGGTGCATTTGTTAAGCCAAATGGCATCACATGAAATGCAAATATGCCCCATTCAGTGGCAAATGCCGTCTTGTGTTGGTCCTCTGGAGCAATGGCTACTTGATTATAGCCTGAAAATCCATCAAGAAAGCTGTAAACTTCCTTGCCCGCAACTCTTTCCAATAGATGTTCCGTGATAGGAAGAGGATAACTATCTCTAATCGTTGCGGCATTAACTTTTTTAAGGTTAATACACACACGCAATTTTCCATTCTTCTTGGGCACAACCACAATGGGGGATACCCATTCGGTATGCTCAATTTTGTAAATGAATCCTGCTTCTGTCAGCCGATCTATCTCCTCTTTAATCTTCGTAGCGTAGTTATCATTGTACGTGTACGGTTTCTGTTTCATAGGTTTTGCATCTAGAGTCATAGGGATTCTATGAGAACATATATCTGGATCTACTCCTTTCAAATCTTTGTAACTCCACGCAAAAACATCTCTATATTCGCGCAATAGGGCAACTAGCTCTTCTTCTTCTTCCTTCGTCAAATCATGCCCTATGTATGTACATTTTTCTTCTTCTCCTTCTATGGCTACGATTATTTTCTTGGTTTTCTCTCGGTTATCATATACTTGTCCGTCATTCGCCTTTCTATTAGGCATTCGTACCATGATTCTTCTATCTTCGATTTCATATTTCTTGAAGTTCTCGGGTACTTCAAACAAAGATTCTTCTTTTTCTGACATGGTTTCTTTCTTCTTTCTTTTCTTGCCTTCACTTTTGTTAGTCACTTCCGTGGCTAACCTCACCTCATTCGTAATTTCCTCGTGTCTCTGAGTGTGAGTCTCTACTTCGAAAAAATATTCTTCTTCTGATGCAAAGGGTGGGTCCATGATAATTGATTCTAAATCAAAATCGCTTGCATCCTCAAGTGCATCAGTGCTAGGTTCACATTCTTCTAAAATTGCATCACACATGATTGGCTCTATCGTGAAAACTGATATGTCATAGCCATCCTCGTCACAGTGGGGTGTCCATTGTTCTTCATTGATGGCTACATCCATGGTTGCTAGGATTTCTGCCCAACCATGGGGTTCAAACTCTTCGTCTGGGAATACTACAGGTGCGTAGGCTGGATCTTGAGGGGTTCGTGGATGTTGTTCTGCACCTAAGGTCCTGGCTTCTAACCTTTCTTCCTCTTGTTTTGCTACTTTACACATCCATAAATGAGTATCCTCGTGCAACCAAGAAGGATCTGATTCTAATGAGTGCACGGATTCCGTCTCTACTGGTGTCTTATGGATGGTATTCCATTGTATTGGGGGTACGTCTCTATGTGAATAGTCTTTAAGATTGACTTTGGTAGTCACTCCTAAATGTTGCAAGTACAAAGAATTAGTTCCCCAATCTTGTACAATTTGCAACTGACGCATGAATGGTCGTCCCAATATCATCTCATGAGCATGGTTTTTTGCAAAGTCACAAATGGCGAAAGTATGCTCAAATTCTACACCACAAGTGGTGAGTGATATTCCTTCTAGTAAGCCTAATGGTTTTTCTATGTGTCCATCAGCCATTTGTAGCTTCATCCTGGTGGGTCTTAATGCTGGCTTACCCCAACGTTTCCATAAAGCGGTGGTAGCTATGGCTACTCCGGCTCCTGAATCTAAGATGGCTTTCGTGGCGTAGCCCTGATGGGATATCGGAAGATAAGTGTTACCTTCCTCTCCTTCGCTTACATCTCCGATCTTTTCTACGGGTATCTCTGGTACCTTATTTTGTGATCCTATTTGTGAGGGAGTAGTAGCAAGCTCCGGGAATTGATTTGCTACATGTTTCCACAATTCTGGTTTTATCTTCAGCAACTCCTCTAGAGTGAAGTTACATTGTACTTTAGTATTCTTGATCACTTCCGTGTTTCTAGGGATTACTGATTCTTCATTCCTCACTATTATCGTGGGTGCTCTCATACTAATAGACTTTGCTTCCCAAGGTCCTGTGAACTGAGGTAATTCTTGTAACAAATTAGATTCAAAGCCTGTGTGTTCACTCAGTTGTTCCTCCTCTACCTCATCGTAAATAGAGGGAATATCTTGGGGAAATTGTTCCTGCAAGTCATCTATTTCTTGAATAGGAGGATGGGTTCCTTGTTCCTTTCTCCATTTCTCTTCTTGGATCTCTCTCAAAAATTCATGTGAATATTTATGTATGGAAGACAAATTGTCTTGACTTTCTGTATTGGGTACTTGAGACAGGGATGGTGCGTTATTTTCCTGTGTCTCTGGGACAATAGGGTTCCTAGGCTGATCCTTTTTCTCTTTGCTCTCGATCAAATATTCTAGCCTCTCCATTAGTCCTTGAAAATGTAATTCCGGTTTTGCCATGTTATTCCAATTAAGATATCTAGAGGCTTCGAACAAAGCTTGTGCTAGTTCTACCATCTTCATGCAAAGTTTAGTTCTCTCAATTTCTAGATCAGCTCGAGGGTAGTTTTTGCTCATTTCAGCTACCTGAGGTCCCTCTTTTAATCTAGCCTGATATGCACGAAACATCATGTCTAGATTTTCTGGTATGGGTTCCGCTAAAACTGATCCTGATTTCTGAGCTGGATTCCCTTGATTCAATTCCTGTGAAGTCAATTCTAGGATTTTGGCTCTAGATTCCTTTAAACTTCCTTCCAACTCAGTTATCTTTTTACTCCATTTTCTCTTAATTCTTTCTCTAGAATCTTTCCAAGATTTTGTTTTTTTACTGCTAGATTCTGCAACTTCACTGGTTCCGGCTACTTTCTCTTGATTAAGCTTTTGGTTCTATTAGAGCGCCTGGGCTCTTGTGATAGCTTGGATAGGCACGTATGTAGGGTTGGATCCATCTGCGTTATTTACAATACCTATCACATTGATCGGTGTCACATTCGAAGCGTTAACTGGATTTTTAGGACAATCTTTGATTATGTGCTCTTTGCCACAATCAGCACAAAAGCCTTGGATGTTATAGTACTGTGGCTGTCCTGCTATCGGGGGATGTGGACAATCCTTTATGAAATGATCTCCTTGGCACCTAAAGCATGGTCCTCTAGGGCCCTGTGGTCTCTGTTGTCTTATTTGGGGCCGTGGATTTGGGTTTGTGTACATCACATTAGCATAGTCGGGCTCCCAACTAGGTTCCACTGGTGGACTATCATAATGATATGTCTCCACGTGTTCTGGTGACTCTGTGTAATATGCGGGGGGACTATCTACATGCGTAGAGTCAAAACTGTTTGAATTCGGGTCACTCTCTGTGATCAAAGGTGAAGAAGGCACTAAGGCCCTACTTAGGTTCTCTTCTGCAGCAGCGTATTTGACTGAGATGACATTCGCTGGTGGGGGTGGCTGCTGAGCTAAGACAGGTTGAGGTCTCTGTTGAGCCTGGTATGGGTAGTTCTGAGGAGGCCTATAGTAATAAGGCTGAGCATTGTATTGGCCTTGATACCTACCTGGCTGCGGGTATGCTTGCGGGTAGTTCTGTCTCACGGTTTGTTTGTTGTATGGGCAGTCCTGAGCCGTATGATTCGTGTATCTTCCCTCAATTATACAGTATTGGCCACTAGGGTTGGCTTGTGGTTGTGGTGCATTGGGACACACATTTGCCATATGGTCACCACCACAGGTGTAACAATGCTTGTTTGTTAGCACCCTAGGTTTACTAGAAACTCCTAGTTTCTGGGCCACTTTTTCTGCTAGGTCTTCTATCGAGTTAGACAATTTTGTGGATGCTAGAGATGAACAGTCTGAGTCCTTATAGACCTTTGAGAGTTCCAGCTCGTCTCCTAAGTTGTCCTCAATGTCTATACAAATTCTTATACATTGCTCTAGCGTTCTGGGTTCTTTTAGGTACACGTAGGAGCGTAGTTTAGAGATCAATAAGCCATCTAGAAACAATGACACTTGCTTGGCTTGTGAGGATAGCTCTTGCATTGGACATCGTTCAACATATTGTCTAAACCTACGTCCTGCCAGTCTTACTGTTTCCTGAGGGGTCTGTTTAAAGCTATGAATCAACGAAGACGTGTCATGTCTAATCCCACTTTTAGAGAATTCAGTGATGAATGACTCTAAAAAGTGATGGATGTCTCTAAATTGCCTTTGTTGCAGAGGTTGGAACCAATTTAAAGCGGTATTCTTTAACGTTAGCCCAAATGCGTTGTATTGTGTGAACATGTCTTCAACTTGTTCGGCTCTTAGTACTTGCTTGAATTCTGCGACGTGGTCATAGGGATCTCTTGTCCCATCAAAATAATTCTTCATTGATTTTACTAATTGAGTGGGTCTCAGTATTCTTGCGTGTTCACGTGGTCTAGGTAGAGGAAAATCATCTCTACCACCTAGTACTCCATGATCTCTTTGTCTATCCGCTCTATTAGTGTTCGTGGTTGTTCTATCTCTCCCTATGGGGTGATTAAAGCTTACTTCCGGTCTCTCTTTATTTCCCTCTCTTTGATTTCCATGGACTGATGATGTTCCTGCCCCTTGTTGACTTGTATTTATGTTCGTTCTAGATGGAGGGAATACCAATTCACCTCTCCATGTGTATGTGTTTTTAGCGCGGTCAGGTACCACAAAGACTCTTTCTGAAGTCTCATCCAGGTATACAACCTTTCCAGGTGTATCCGGGTCTTTGAACTCGTATATAGTGATGATACCTACCTCACTAAGTATTTCGGTCTTGTATCTCCAAAAGGCTTCATCAGTTTCTTTATTTACAAACAACTCTATGCTTCTGTTGTCCTGAGGGATCCAATCCGGGATTAGTACTCGTGTCAGTACAGATTTCCCTCTAGGTGTTCTAGGCTCTTCTAATGGTTCTTTTCCTTGAGATTTTGTTTCCGTCTCTGGTTGAATCACGCCAAACTCGTTGGTATTGTTTGGCTGCGTACTTAAGATGTACATCGTCCCTCCCTTGTCTATGTATGCGTCTCTCTCGAATTTCACCACTGGACGTTCCAATCCAATGGGTTGATCGGGGTTGTGCATTTGCACCACTTGCCTTCGCAAACCATCCTCATAGATGCGAGCACCTAATCCGTTGGTTCGGAGAAACTCTAGTTGTGCTCTATAGGGTCCTTTTGGTTTTTCTAAGTATGCTACATTTGACCCTACTTCTGGTCTTTCTGTGCTAAATGCCATTTCTGATTCACTAGTATCTGAGCTCTCATAGGGATAACTAGTGTTCAATTGCTGAGCCCACGATCGAGCAGTAGTTCTTACACTTGCCTCTGGTGATCTAAGGCTTCGCCGGTCTGACTTACCTATATGTTTGCCCGATCTAAGGTTCATTAATTTTGTTCCTTGCACACTCAGTACACGCTCAGATCGTCAATGATTCTTTGTTATTACTGTATTGATTCTTTTTAGATTTCTTTAGATTCTTATCTTAATGTATGCGTCAGGAATTCGACTTTCCGTTATAATTTTGAGTTCTCGTTCCGTCAGACTTATGTTCTTTCCTTTAGGTTTTCGTGTCACACACCTTTACTTTAGTCTTGAACTTGATAAATTTAATTCTCTTGAACTTGAGGCGTTCCTACCGTCTTTATCCACAACACTACCGTTTAGCCTAAGCTAAGAATTGACTGAGGGGGTTGAGTAATCTTCCAACCTCGAGTCAGCTTTTCTGGTTGCTCTGATGCCCAAGAAGCCGCGCTTTCCAAGCTTTTATGCCCTTCACTGCCTTGCCTTGGTTGCCCTTGATTGTCCTTGCTAGACCTGGAAAAATCCAATATTAGACCAATTCACAGTTGGATGATCAAGCACTTGAGTATATACACCTTTTAAGTCCCTTCCCTTTTGCCCAACTTTTCAATGTTTGCCCCTTGGCTTTCTAGTCCCAAACTAGGTCAACCTCAAAATAGCATGTCTAAAAATAGACGTATCCTTTAAGAAAAAAACAGTTGAGGTCACGAAGTACTCGTCAAGAGCTTTCTAATGAGCTATTAAGCTCAAAAAACGGACTTCGGATGAAAAAGTTATGACCGTTCAGGCCCTGGGGGGTAAAAACTGACAAACAGGTTTTTCTCCAAATATGAGCTAAGGGGTCTCCTATGAGTCTAATCACCCAAAAATTTCCCAAAAATAGCCCCAAATTGGCCAAAAAATGAAACCCTAAATTTTGCGATGGGGGTGCACAATCGCGATGGTCTGAGACAATCGCGATGGTCTGGGACCGTCGCAATGGCGTGAGGGTGAACAATCGCGATGGTCTGAAGTGCACGGTCGCGATGGTCCAAAAGTGAACAATCGCGATGGTCTAGACGTGAATGATCGCGATGGCGTGAAAGTGGACAATCGCGATGGCGTGAGTTTGAACCGTCGCGATGGCTCGATCAGGCGGACAATCGCGATGGCGTGAAAGTGGACAATCGCGATGGCGTGATGCGCGAACCGTCGCGATGGTCTGAAGTGCACCGTCGCGATGGCGTGAAAGTGGACAATCGCGATGGCTCGATCAGGCGGACAATCGCAATGGCGTCAGTCAACGGTCAACGTGAACAATCGCGATGGTCCAAAGTGAACCGTCGCGATGGTCACAGATGCGATGGCTTGAGCCAATCGCGATGGTCTGGGCGCGATGGCGTGAGCCAATCGCGATGGTCCGAATTTTTGAAGTGTTGCGATGGTGTGAGGGTGTCGTCGCGATGGTCCAAAAAATGAACCGTCGCGATGGTCTAGCTTGCCACGTGGCACCGTCGGCGCGATGGCGTGAGCCAATCGCGATGGTGTGGGGTCAACCGAACAGTCGCGATGGTCCGCGAACCGTCGCGATGGTCCGCGAACCGTCGCGATGGTCCAAATGAACCGTCACGATGGCGTGAGACCGTCGCGATGGTCCGGCCGAGCCGTCGCGATGGCGTGAGCCAATCACGATGGTGTGACACAATCGTGATGGTCTGAGACCGTCGCGATGGTCCACCAAAGTATGATTTTTTGAGATGCAGCTATGGATTCCTGTAGGCGCAGGTGTGCTCTTCACACTGGTGTGGTCGCCTTCTTCAAATTCCGAACTTTGCAGACCATCGCGATGGTCTGACACAGTCGGAATTTTCTGACAGAAACTGAAAATTTTACCTTTTCCAAGCTTTCCTGATGCACTGGAGTACTGTTCCTGCAAGAAAACTCAAGAAAGCAAAAGCACACACAAGCACAAAAGCTCTCTCTCACTCTCTCGCATGCACAAATGAGGGGAAATGAGGAGAATGGGTGGATATGGTGAATTTTCTGATTTTTTTGGAGATGAAGATGATGATGCGGTGATGAAGATGGAGTGTGGGGGAGGTGAAAAACACTAAAAACTAAGTAAAAACAACAACAAAAACTGAAATTTTTACCTTCCAACGCCACTTCTTGCTATACTCTTACCATCACACATTCGTCTTAGACTCGATCCCCGGCAACGGCGCCAAATTTGGTGTTGCTCTAGCACAATGGTGAGAACCACGTTAAGAAGCTCCACCTCCTTAATGTCAATCCGCGGAAGAGATAGGAGTGATATGAAGATCGTGAATGTGAGATGAAGTGAGAGTGAAGGTGAGAAGCATAGAAATGCACACACACATACACACACACTACGAAGAGACAAGCAAGACACAATGGAAGGTGAGAAATCAACTCTATTACTCAAGAACACTAGTACAAGCTCAAAAGAACTCTAAACTCCAACAAGCTAACACTAACTAACTTCAAAAATGAGCTCTCTAGCTCTTTTTATAGTTTCTAGACTAGTTTTGACCGGTTTCACATCTAGTGACCGGCATAGTTAAAAATTAGGTCCTAGATGCTATTTGGAAGGGTAAACGATGTCTAAAAATAACGAAAATTGATACGCTTGTTCTACCTAAGCTCCTCAAGCTCGAGGACTCCTCGGCTTGCACAAAATGGAGCTATGGATTACAAAATGGGGTTTTCTATGTTACATATGTTACAATAGTGATGAAAATCACTGTTGGAGGTTTTTGAAAAGTATTTTAAAACATAAATCTTTGAAAAAAGATTTGACTGGCTTCCTGCTCCGTCGTTACATGCTTCCGCGTCGTCTGTGCCTCTGGCTGCTTCCAACACCACACGATACGATACCAAGACAATGCACGATATGATACTTGAGTTCTGTGCGATACGATACTCCTGTTACACACGATACGATACCAAAAGAGGCAACGATACGATACTAGATTTCTATGTGATACGATACCGCTCGCTCGACGATATGATACTGTGATCGGGGTGATACGATACCAAGTGGACCCTGATACGATACCACTAGCAGATCGCGATCGCGATACCATACGATACCAAAAATGGTATCGCGATACCTCAAGTGGTATGCGACGATACGATACTTCGACGAGTATAGCGATACAAGGGAATTTCGGTATCGTGATACCAAAACTCAACCGATCGTGATACTACAGCCAAAATAGCTCCAAATGCAAAAAAAAATTCACCCCTTGGTTTCTCTCTCACTCCTCTTCAATCCTAACCCTTTGTCTCACTCAATAAAACTTGGAAATCTCTCTTTCCCACCCCGCGATACTGCATGCACCTTAATCACATGTTAATGCACTTCCACTGTGTTTTTGATATTAAAGTCTTGAGGTAGCTTACCTTTGTGATACCTTGCTTGAGTCTTGAGCTCACTACGTAGCTTTGAGGGCGTGTATAGCGCGATACCACTCAGGCGATAATGGTCGCTATCTGTAGGCGATACCACTCTCTGGGCAAGTGTCAAATGAACTATTATTTTTGGTTTTTATATTTTTTGATGAATGAGGCCTATCCTACACTAACTTGGCAATTTTTTGGGATTTTTCTTGGTACTTTTCCACCTACTCCTACTCCATTTCTCTTCTTGACCTAACCCTAACTCTTTCTTCTCTCCCTCTCTCCTAACCCTAAACCTAAAAACTCATTACACACACCTCTGGGATGTGAAGTAACAAGTTCTGAAGTGTCTGACTACTTGCCACTGAACAAATTCACTTCTACAAGTACAACTTCTTCACTCCAGAGCTATAACCATCACGAAGGCACCTTGGTTGGGCATGTTCCCTGGCAATGACGCCAAAAACGTGTGTACCTAAATCGCAAGGTCTTAGGGACTTGTGTCAAAGAGACTAAATCTCATTTGCCACACAAGTGCGTATAGTGGTGGATTCACACACGCTTAATTATCAATCTGAAGAACCGACCTAACCAAGTGTATGATGACGTGTGCACACATGATGGTTAATGAAATGGTTCAGCTAAAATGCATGAGAAAAGTCTAAACTACCTCTCCAAATCGCTTAATCTTTGAAAGTGTCTTCCACAATACCACTTACAGTAGTAAATATAAATTCAAATGTTTCTCCCAGCTCCGAACTTTGAATATGGCCAATAGCGGGTTTCTTTTGAAGCTCTCGATGAGACGCATCTATTGGTAGTCTCACTCGAATCTGACAACCACTCTTCAAGTTATGACCAAAATAGTGAATGGCAGGAAACACACACACTCACTCCACAACTCGTACTTGCTCACACACACACTACAGTAGCTCAAAAGTGATGGGGAGGGGTAGACAACAGTCCTACACACACATTCCAACCTTCACACACACACAAAAGATCATAGAGAATATGGAAATCTGCAGGAAAGAAGCAAAATTGTCAAGTTCTTCTTCTTCACAGTGGCAAAAAGTGCTCACAAAGAGTCACAAAGTGACTTATGTACATGTGCCCTAAAAATGGTCCTTTCAGACAAGTGACCGGCACTTTATTGGTTAATCTCTAATTTCCTACTATTTTACAAGAATTATATTACAATGATTTGGGATTATGCATCTAGAGGACTCCTCTAGTGCATTTACATAGCTTGAAGGGAATTTTCTAGGACTTTGAAGAAGAAAAAATATGCCCATTAATTTGAAAATTTTGGGGCTCCTCTTTTGTGCCTCTTGCTCTGCAACAGTGCTCTAGTCACCACTTATATAGGTGTCACTTTGTTTTGCTCACTCTCTATGTTTTCAAGAATTTCAACTGATTTCAAAGGTATATGAGATTTTATACTTTGCTTTTGTGGATTCTTTGAACAATCTTTGATCAAATGCTCTCTTCCAAATCTTTACAATAGGTTCCTTCTATTCTCAAAGTAGGTGTTTGAGGAAATTCTCTCACAAAATGGTCTCCCCCACACTTATAACAAGTAACCTTTTGTGTTGTTTTGAATTGAGGTTTTGGGTTTGACATATAATTGTTTGTTATATACATGAAGGTCGTTGCATCCATTTTGATTTTCCCATTTCCTAAATCCAAGTCTTGAAGATTAGGTTCCTTGTCATAAGTGTATTCTCCTTTTTTCAAAATAAACATATGAGTGACTTTTGTACCCATCAGAACATTCTCTAGATTATACCAGTGATCTTTCTAAATTTTTCTCTATAGGTGTGTACTTCACTGGAACCACATTAGTTGGTATGGGTGGGTGGCTGTTGCCCTAAGACATGTCTTTGTTCCAAAAAGTCTTTGTCTCTCTACTAACTTGATTGATTTTGATAATCCCTTTCCCTCACATTTGTTTGTTGTAAAAACACTCTAAAAACACTCTTCCCTTGTATGATTTGTCCATTTCTTCTCTAAGGTGCAGTACTTGAGTGTTCTTATATCTTGTAAGTGTTGTGGTTTTTGATAATTGCACATGTGAGTAGGATGATTTTCTCCACATACATAGCATTTCTTGATTTGTGCCACTCTGGGATTGACAGTATTTGCTTCCTATGTAGCTCCTAGAGCTTTTGCTATTGCTATCCAAATATTCTTTGAATCTTCTAGCTTCTTCCCTAACACTTTTATCTTGTTTTTGCCTAAATGTGTTTGTCAATGTAGTTGTACTGTGTTTAATTCCAATTTTAAAGAATTCTCCTATGAATCCTTCTAGAAGCCTTTCTATGGCTATAAACATCTCCTTTCTCAATGGTAAATGAAGTAATTCAATGACAATGTACCACAGTGTGCTCTCTTTCTCGAGAGCTCCACGATGATATGCTCGGAGTAGAAAACCGAGCTCATAAGGCCGCACACAGTACTCCCACTAAGAGTTGCAGAATACGCAAAAAACACAGTATACAGGGAGCACGAAGACACTTCTTAGGTCTTACAAATGCGGTCGAACTTATAGGCTCTGACTAACAAGGCCACTATATGTTTTATTAAAGAACATATACAAAGAAGTGTCCGGTGGCCATTTGGCCTTTCACATGGACACTAACGGTAACAATCTCCGACTAAAGGCCAACATGGCCAGAGTAGCTATGGGAGAAAAATAAAGAATGATAAAGAATACCTGAGTGTAAGTATACAAACTATACCTCCCACCTGATGGGCATGTTACACAGTATACAAGTGACTGTCTAAGATCAAGAATCAAGTAACCCCCATCAAGTGACAACAGTGTCAAAAGCTATCCTGTGGTAGAGCTTTAATCAAAGCATTTGCAGCATTATCTCGAGTGTGAACCTTCTCAAGAATAATGTGCTCAATGGATAAGCAATCTCTAATGAAATGATGCCTCACCTCAATGTGCTTGGTCTTTGCATGATAGACCGGATTCTTAGAGCAATGGCACTATGACTATCACTAAGCAAGCGAGGTACATGCTGAGGTAAACCCATATCACAAGCAATATGAGAAATCCACAATGCTTCCTTACATGCCTCACTTGCTGGAACATACTCTACTTCTGTGGTGGATACAGTTGAACCATCTTGAAGACGAGAACTCCAAGAGATAGCACCTCTAGCAAAATGAAAAATGTACACTGATGTAGACTTACGATTGTCTACACAATCAGCATAGTCAGAATCTGTGTAACCAATAATGGATGCTTTCCCTCTACCTAAGCATAGACACTTGTCCTTAGTGCCACTAAGATATCTCAAAATCATCTTGACTGCTTCCCAATGTTTCTTGCCAGGATTAGACATTTATCTGCTCACAACTCCCACTGCAAATGCAATGTCTGGTCTCGTAGCTACCATAGCGAACATGAGACTACCAACAACGGAATGATAGGGAATTTTGTTCATGAATTCCTTTTCCTCATCTGATTTGGGGCAATCTGTTAGACTCAAGATATAGCCGGCACGAGATGGTTGAACCACACCCTAAGAGGGAGGATTAAGAAGTAATCCTCAACCATGGCTTTTTAGGCAAGTGGTTAGCCCATCATACTCCTAGCCGGTAGGTCGTGAGTTCAAATCCCAGCATTGGTATCAGAGCTAAGGAAGTAGACTTGGGCAAGGCTCATGGAAGGCGCGTGTGTCGATTTCAAAGGTAAGCTTAACAAAGATTTGAGTGTATCTCCCAATCCGTAGTCGGATTTCGACGTGTAATATACTGTTGGAAAGCTCTCGGAACGAGCATTCCAATGCAAACACTAGATTGGGGATCCAAGATAGCTAGCATGGATGAGAACCAGGTTCAAGAGACCGAGGTTGAGAGCAAGGCAAGTCCATAGGCTAGTTGCCAAGAAGCGGAAAGGCAAGGTTCAAGATACCAAGGTTGAGAGCAAGGCAAGTCCGTGGGCAAGTGACCAAGAAACGAAAAGGCAAGGCTCAAGACACCAAGGTTGAGAGCAAGGCAGTTCTGTAGGCAAAGTGGCCAAGAAGCAGAAAGGCAAGGCTCAAGAGACCAAGGTTGAGGACAAGATGGTTCACGAGACTGTGCGAGGGTGAGGACATCAATCCAAGGGGAGAGGAAGGATTGATCAGAGGACAATGATCTCTAGAAGGGGAAGAGAGTGTTAGACTCAAGATATAACCGGCAGGAGATGGTTGAACCACACCCTAAGAGGGAGGATTAGGAAGTAATCCTCACCCATGGCTTTTGGGGCAAGTGGTTAGCCCATCATACTCCTAGCTCATAGGTCGTGAGTTCAAATCCCACACAATCATCCTTGCTCAATTTCACATATGTGGGTAAAGGTGTACTCAATGCCTTTCTACCCTGCATATTGAACCTATGAAGTGCTTTGGATATGTACTCACTTTGAGACAAGTATATGCATCTTTTACTCTGATCACGAGTAATGCGCATGCCAAGAATATGTTTGGCATCCACCAAATCCTTCATATCAAATGTCTGACTCAACTTCTTTTTTATAATTGACAAATCATAAGAGGACTTCCCAGAAATCAACATATCATCGACATAACGTATCAAGCATATCAAGCTGCCATCTAAGCATCTCTTTGTGTAGAGACAATGATCCTCATTGCTTCGAGAATAGCCTTGAGACTTCATAAAAGCATCAAACTTTTGGTACCATTGTCTAGGGGACTGTTTAAGTCCATACAAGCTCTTCTTGAGCTTACAAACTAGACTTTCCTTGCCAGGAACTACATAACCCTCTGGTTGTTCCATATAGATCTCATCTGTAAGATCTCCATGCAAGAAAGCAGTTTTCACATCCATTTGGACTAGCTCTAAGTCCTCCATTGCAACAAATCCAAGAAACATGCGGAGGGTAGTCATCTTGACCACTGGAGAGAAGCTTTCCTCAAAATCAACACCATGTTCCTGCTTAAAACCCTTTGCAACAAGTTGTGCTTTATACTTTGGAGAAGCACTATCTAATGTGAATTTCAGCTTATATACCCATTTACATGGTAAAGATTTCATGTCCTTTCGCAAAGGTACTAAATCCCAAGTACCATTCTTGTGAATAGAATCCAATTCACTCTTCATGACATGCTCCCGCTTGACATGATCCTCTATCTGCATGGCCTCTTTCAAGCAAGAAGGCTCACCGGCATCTGTTAGCATAACAAAATCTAACCTGGAACATATCTATCAGGTGGATTTGAGACACGTGCAGAACATCTCAATGGTTGCTTAACAGGAACATGTGCAGACTGATCTGAATGGACAGTCTCTTGAACATCCTTATGTGCAGAATTTTTATGCATGCTAATCGGAGGACTAGTATCCTCAAACACCACTCTTCTCACTTCAACCTCCTTAATGGGTTGTTCATGCATCTTAGACTCATTGAAAATGACATCACTACTTTTGATCAATGTCCGTGTTTCAGGATCCCATAAGCGATATCCAAATCGCCTTTCTCGACCATATCCAAGAAAAATGCATTTCTTTGACTTATGGTCCAACTATTGTCTAAGATTTTTGTGTATATGAACATATGCTCACACCCAAAAACTCTAAGATGATCATAATATGGTTGCTTCCCTATCCACAACCCTTGTGCCACTTTCAGACCTTTGGGAGTACTAGGTGAAAGGTTAATCAGATGAACTGCATTCAATATTGCTTCTGCCCAAAAGCCTTGTGAGAGGTTTGCATGATGCAACATAGAGATTACTCTATCTTGAATAGTTATATTCATCCTCTCAGCTACACCATTCTGTAGTGGGGTATAAGGAGCTATAAACTCTCTATGAATCCCTCTAGACTGACAGAAAAGGTTGAATTCATGTGAGGTATACTCACCCCCATTATCGAAACGTAAAGCCTTAAGCTTAGTTCCTTTTTCAGTCCCAACTGAAGAAAGTCATTTTCTGAAAGTAGGGAATACCTCATCCTTCGATCTGATAGGATATACCCAAACTTTTCTAGTAGCATCATCTATGAAAGTGACAAAGTAAAGAAAGCCACCTAAGGACCTAGTGGGCATAGGACCACACACGTCTGTATGAATGAGATCTAAAGGCTGAATTGAAGAGTCAATGTGCATTCTATGCACATTTCTAGTTTGCTTGCCATATTGACAATGTTGACAAAATGAAAAATCAGAGAAACATAACACAGGTAAGTAGCCATAACGAGAAAGATTTTCCATTCCACTACAAGATATATGGCCTAAAGGACCATGCCAAATACAAGCCATAGGTTGTTCAGTAACAGCTAACAAGTGTTCTTTCTATGATACAAATAAAGGATAAAGTGATCCAACTTTGCTTGCTTTTGCAATAACCATATTGCCCTTTGATATGCAAAAGGACTGAGCATAGAAGACCACCTTGTAACCAAGGTCATCAGGTTGACCAACTGACATCAAACTGTGTGATAACTGAGGTACATGGCATACATTATGCATAGTAAATTATGAACCATCAATGACCTGCACAACCACATCTCCAATCCCCCACAACGTCACACTAGTAAGAGTCACCAAGTCTCACGGTACCAAGAGACTTTGTTGCATAATTAGAGAACCATTCTCTGTGTGGTCTCACATGGAAAGAAGCACCAGAATCTACCAGCCATGTGTGGGAAAGAGAAACAGCCATAAGAGCCTCAGTTGGCATAGTACTATCAAGTGTCAACACATCAGCATCATCAGAAATAGCATTAATTTCTTCAATCTTCACAGTTGAAGTAGATGGTGCAAGTAACTGTTTAACATGCCCATCAACATTCTATCCTTTACCTTTAGCATTCTTTAATGCATAACAGTCTTTCTTCATATGTCCTTTCTTATGACAATAATGGCATTCAATATCCCTCTTCCTTGATTTACTTCTACTCTTATTCCATTGACCATTATTTTCTTCTTGCTCCTACCACATTGTTGATTCTTTCCTTGGTAAGAATCATGAACATTATATGCATCTCCACTCTGAGTGCCAACCATAGATTTTCTATGAATCTCCTCACTCAAGAGTGCTCCACATATGTCATCATAGACAAGTTTACCACCAGGTGCGCTATCGCTAATAGCTATGCAAAATGTATCCCATGATGATGGCAAGGTGCATAACAACAATACTGCTTTCATTTCATTATCCATATCCATTTTCTGACATTGTAACTAGAAGGATATAGCATCAAAATCATTTAGATGAGCAGCAATGCTATTTGTGTCCATGCGAGTCATATAATTTTCTCATCAGATACAGTTTATTTGATGCCGTCTCTTTTTCATATGTATTGCATAACTTCTTCCAAAGCTCCTCTTCACTTTCACAGTCTAATACTATAAAGTAAACATTATCTGCCACGTGCAAGCAAATGGTAGATCTGGTCATTTCATCTAATTCATCCCAATCATCTTCATCCATGTCAGTAGGCTTCTTTGAAATCCCATTTACTGGCTTCCATTGCCTCCTTTGAATCAACACATCTTTAATTTGATTCTTCCATAGAGCAAAGTTTGTGCCATCAAATTTTTGGATCTCAAAATGGTCTTTGCCCTGCAAGGTATAGCTCCTCCTCGGAACACTGGCACTAGACCTTGATCCACCAGATGTGCCTGAGACCTCTGATGCCATGATGGTAGAGAACTGAATGGAATGATAATGGAGCTAGAAGCTTCTAAAAACCAACGAATAAATGTATCAAAGAGTAAATTGACCACTGTATAGTTGACTAAACCAAAAGTGTGGAAAAATTTTGTTAGAGTATCCTCTGTAAAATGAGCATATGACCAGTGTCAAAATATCATAAAACTGCAAGTACTGACATGTTTACCTGCATAGTCAATCACTGACTCCACTACATATAATCAGTTACCCAATAGAAGCCAGCTAGGCTTATCGAGCACCTATGAACAACTATCATACATCTCCTATGGCGAGGCTGGGTAAGTCTTCCACCTACATCACTAAAGAGACCGCGACATCTTGATGTCTCCCAATTAAGAAAAACCTCACCACGACCCTCTTTTTCAAACGTAAAAGGCTTTATGCAAAAATATAACCGCTACATCAATGACCACATGGACGTACATAAGCAGTATCCACCGAAGCATACATGGTGTGTATGTGTTTAATATATGCAGTAAAATGACATTAAAAAGCTGAATGCACAACCTGAAAACTAGCCAACAAAACCTACAAGTGTCTGTCAAATTTGATGTTTTAGGCTCAAAAACCTGCATAAATTTGTAGCAACAACTCCCACCAAAACTGAAAACCTTTCGAGAAACCTGTTGTTTTACAAGTGTGGCTGAAAACACAGCCCCAAAGGTTAATATTTATTGTTGGAGAAGTACAAAGAACACTCTTCTTGATGTTCTTGGACCTGTCTGAAGAGAACTATATGCAACAATACTCCAAAATGGCTCCAAAAGACACCCAAAAATGCTTCAAAAATAGGCTTTGAAAGCAAAGAATGAAGCTTTGAGGGACCAAAACATGTTCAAGGTAATGTCAACCTTAATCTTTCCCCTTCTTCAAACACCACAAGAGTGTAGCTTAGTGGCAAGAGATTGCCACGGTTAAGCGAGCTCTAGGGGGAACAGTACTAGGATGGGTGACCTCCCGGGAAGTACCGGGAACCTCTATCTTCCTTGATCATTGAGGTCCTCCCTCATGTGCAGCCAACAACACTAACGATGACTTCGGTGACTCAGATGACAAGGTATGCCAAGGTCTATGCATTGGTCACTGCCTTAATCGTAAACATTGGACAAAGCCTTGGGGGGGGGGGGGGGTGCTCACTTCGCTCGCACAAAAGGAACAAAGCTTTTTGTGTCGAACTGCTCTGATAGCAATGAAGTAATTCGATGGTGATGCACCACAGTGCGCTCTCCTTCTCGAGAGCTCCACGACGATATGCTCGGAGTAGAAAATCAAGCTCCTAAGGCCGCACACGATACTCCCACTTAGAGCTGCAAAATACGCAGAAAACATAGTATACAGGGAGCACGAAGACAGACTTCTTAGGTCTTACAAATGTGGTTGAACTTACAGTTTGTGACTAACCAGGCCACTATATGTTTTATTAAAGAACATATACAAAGAAGTGTCCGGTGGCTATTTGCCCTTTCACATGGACACTAACGGTAACAGTAAAAACCATGTCAAGGTAGCTCCTCACAATGTTAATACAAAGGCTTCAAATTGTGTCTTATAGTCTTGTATTTCTTCAAGCCTAAGGATTTTTTTGTATTCAGCAACATGATCATGAGGATCTAAAGATCCATCATATTGATTTTTCATGCACTTTGCTACTTGGTGGGGTCTCATGGTTCTCCTGGCATTATTCCACTCATTTCTCCTTCTTATAGGAAATTCATGTGGAGATTCTCCTCCCCTTAGAAAAGGATTAGGTGAAGTATGTTGTCTCCTTTCTCTGTATGGCTCCATTAGAGCATGATGTCTGCTACTTCGTGGAATTTCAAGTTGTCCTAGATTTGATCCCAAGCTCCTTTCTCTAAGCATTGACCCAAGTCATTTGTGTCTTCTGGATTGTTTGTGAAGACATAAACACATCCTTGCCTATCCTCATACTTGCCCTCTTTAAATTGAGCCACTAGCATCAAATTTAAAGGAATTTCTAAGTTTCTCAGTCTAGTGAGATTCTTATGCATGCCATCCCGATACACATAGGCCCCAAACCTATTTGTATACAGGTATTTTAGGATGTTTCTATAGTCTCCATTATGAGAAGTTTTTGCCTCAACATTTAAGTCTTCCTTGTTGTTATGTGATGAATATATATTCTCTTCCCTTTCACTTGTTTTTTGTTGTGTTCAAGACTCCTTAGATCTTTGACTATGGTTCATAAAAAACCTTGATCTCAATCTCATTTGTGTGATTTCTCAAGAAACCCTAAATCCTTGGGATACTAGGTTTAAAAATTTGTTTGCCTAGATTTTGGTATTTTCTTCCCCAAGATGTCTCTTAGTGTTAACAATTGTATTGTTTTGGCATGTACCTAAAAAGTTTCAAATTTTCAATTCTTCTAGAAAAATCACAGTTATGGGCTCATTGTAGTGTTTTTTTAAGGGAATCGTGATTTCAAAGTGATTTTCCTCATTTTTTGGTTTTTATATCATTGTGATAAACTTAGCAGAGCCCTCGATGATCCAACCTCTTGAAGACCACTCTCCAAAAATGGCTTGTAAATTCCCTATCTTGATTGCAAATAATGTCTAAAGGAAGAGCACATAATCGGTATAAGTTCTCTACAAACATTCTGGCCAACTCATGTGCCTTCACTGTACTTCGTGTTGGAATAAACCTAGCCATTTTGGTTAAGCTATCCATAATTACCTAGATCGATTCATGCCCTCTTTGTGTCTTAGGTAATCCTACTATGAAATCCATAGATATAATCTCCCATTTCCCATTGGGAATACCAAAAGGTGGAGCAATCCTCCTATCTTTAACCTTTTATCTTTATTGACCTAGCATTTATTGCACTTAATTACATACTCTTGGACATCCTTGGAAAGTCTAGACCAATAAAACTACCTCTAACAAGACCATATGTCTTGTTAATACATGGATGTCCTACACTCGATGTGTCATGACACTCATACAAAATATGCCATCTCATTTCAAAATCCTTAAGGACACATACTTTTCCTTTATACAATAGATATCCATCTTGGATACTATAGTTCTTCCACTTGAATCCTTCTTGAGTACCCATCAATACGTCATCCTCATTGGAAACCCATACTGCAAGATCCCCTTGCTCAATGGCTTCCCAAATATTTGAATATGCAGGATCAACCTTACACTTCCCTTTGATGGACTCAAGTAACTCACTAGTGATTTGAGTAAAACTCAATCCTTTGAGCATAGGCATGCGACTAAGTGAATCAGCCCCTACATTAAACTTTCCCTTCCTATACCTAAGCTCATAATCAAACTCTTGAAGGGTCTTTGCCCATCGGGCCTTATGACCTTTAAGGTCTGTTTGATTATAGAGCCATTTAATACTCTCTTGATCAAACATTATTGTAACCTTGGCACCATACAAGTAATGATGCCACTTCTTTAAAGCATGGACAATGGCATACAACTCCTTCTCGTAGATGGAGTAATTTCTTACTTTCAAATTCTACTAGCCGACCATCGTGCATCAGAATTGCTCCTATAGGAGAATCACTCATATCATTCTCAACCACAAATGGTTGGTTGGGATCTACTATCTCTAATAATGGAGTTGTGGCTATTTCTATCTTTATTCTTTCCATACTTCTTCTTTGTTCATCTACCCATTGAAAGTCTTTCCCTTTCCCTTTAAGTTGTTCTATCATCAAAATAGCTATCTTGGCATAGTTCTTGATGAATCATCGATAGAATCCGAACAAACCTAGGAAGACTTGCAGTTCTTCGAGGTTTCTAGGATGAGGCCATTCCATAATAGCTCGCATTTTTTTAGAATCCATCTGTATTCCATGTTTGGAGATTATATGGCCAAGATATCGAACTTCTTGTTTAAAAAATTCACGTTTTTTCTCTTTAACAAAAATGGAATTTTTTTATAACACTTGGAAAACTGATTGTAAGTGTTCCAAATGTGCATCTTCAAATTTACTATAGATGAGTACATAATCTAGAAATTCAACTGCACATTTGCCTAGGTAAGGCCTCAAAACATTGTTCATGAGAGTCATGAATGTGGTTGGAGCATTAGTGAAACCAAATGGCATCACTAAAAACTCGTATTGTCCGTACCTATTCCTAAAAGTAGTCTTAGGCACATCTTCTACTTTTATGCATATCTGATGATAACTAGATCTCAGATCAAGCTTAGTGAAATACTTAGCTTCTTGTAATTGGTCGAATAGATCATCCAATCTATGCATTGGAAATCTATTCTTAATTGTGAATTTATTTAATGCTCTATAGTCAATACAAAGTCACATAGAGCCATCTTTTTTCTTTATTAAGAGCATTGGTGATGCCCATGGGGAATTACTAGGTCTAATGAATCCTTTGTCTAAGTAATCCCATATTTGACTTTCTACTTTTTGATATTGTGCGAAACTAAGTTTGTAAGGAGGCTTACAAATGGGTTTGGTATCCACAACTTGGTCTATGGCATGATCAATGTCTCCCCTAGTAAGTGGCAATCCTTTAAGTAAATCAATAGGAAGTACGTCTTTATATTCAAACATGACTTGATTAAAACTTTTAACTACTCTTTCAAGCAAGAAAGAATGATAAAAATAGTTGTCCCTAGTTAAATTATGTTGAAAAAACGATACATCTAAAATGTCCAAGTCATCAATAGGCTAGTGAGCATCTAATACAAATAAAGCATAAATGGCATGCACATCATGTGAATCAAATAAAGTGTCTAATTGCATGCATGAAATAAGAGGTGTACTAGGTACATCTCTTTCACACTGAATACAAAATTTACGTCCTGCTTTAACAAATTCAATAGTCTTGTTTTGATAATTACGTTTAAGTGTTCATTGCATCCTTGTTTTGATCTCCATCATCCCCCATGAAGGTAGGTGGCTTGAGGTCTTTGAGCAAAGGCATATCCCTAAGATGCTTTTTCTTAATAGTGGTAAGAGGTATAGTGGACATAGGGTCTAGCTCTTCTTCTTTTCAGACCATGACTGAAGTATCATGAGATACCTCACGTTCAAGCTCTTGTTGGGAAAGAAAAGAAGAAAAATTAGTTTCTAAAGTGAAAATTTGGGTTTTTAATTGTTCTAAAGCAAAGTTCATGCTCTCTAAAACAGATTCTAACTTAGTGGTTCTATCAAGTATGGCACCATGTTGAGCATGAGTAATAAATTCATCATATAAACCCACTTCCTCCTCAACATCCTCCATATCTACCTCTTTTGGTTTTTCTTGGTTTTCTACTTTTTTTTGGATATTTTGTAGCTTGAGAAACTTCTAAAGATGAAATTTGGGTTTGCTTCTCTATAGTTTCCATGGTTGGAACAATACTAATAGAATTTTGAAACTGCAAGAAGTAAATAAAGTATAGATAATGAAACAAAAAACTCAAGCTCACTCCCTTCTAGATCTTTGATGCTTTGGAAGCAAATTTGGATGGATCTTCAAAGCTTTTTTTTATTGGTCATAGTCCTTGCCAGGCCAAAAGTGCATTCGAAATGTCGAATTGGCAATCGGGCACTCTGAAAAGCAATAAAATCACCAAACAAGTCTTCACAATTGCCAAAAATCACCAAATTTATCGTGTTTGTGGCTCACAATCGTGATTTTTTGCGATTTTGAGGTCAAAATCGTGAGATTTTGAACCTCAAAATTGTGATTTTACGTCACAATCATGGAATTCACGATTTTCATTAAAAATTATGATTTTAGAAAATCGTGTTTTCCTTCACAAAATCACGATTCTGTCACTTTTTGTTCAGAATTTTTGTTGAGTGTTTTTCTTGATTTCTTCACTACACTAGAAGCACCTTGCTATTTTAACATGCAATAAAAATTTTTGATCAAAAACTAAATTTCTCTTATTGAACCCATCATTTAAAAAATTATGATTCTATATTTTATTCATTTTTTATTATTTTTTGCAAAAATCTTTCAAACCAACATGAATATGATACCAAAAGAAATTTACCTTTGATTTTCTTGCTCAAAAGTTTCCAAATAAAGTTACTTGTAGCTATGTTTACACTATCGTGATTTTTTGCACTCTATCTCTCACATTCACTCACTCAATGAACTAGATTTTTTCTAAGTCCTGCTTTTATATCCATTCTCGAAACTATGATTTTGAGTCTTTTTAAAGAAATTTGAAATTTACTTTGGATTAGAGTTGTTGGAGTTTGAGGTCTGCAGAAGCATGCAAACAGCACAAGGAGAAGAGGAAGCTTGGAGCACAACACATAATACTGAATGTATTACCAAGAGAAGGTACAAAGGTAAGTTACTTGTTGGGTTTATAGGCATATATACAAGCCGAGGGAAAAAACCTCTCAAAGAGGCAAAAAAGTGCCCCAAAGTCTTAGTGTGTTCACACACATCACTACCAAAATATATCAACAGATCCCCTCTGGGAGTGATATAATAAACAAGGAGCTGGCACTCATGTATAAGGAAGTGCCAAGCTATGTGGGATCAATCCACAAAAGGAAGTAAGTCCAAAGCTTTGTGGAAAGCTTCAAACTTCTCCCCAGGTAGAGCCTTTGTGAAAAGGTTTGCAATGTTTTCTTGTGTAGGTAGATATGCCAAACTGATCTCTTCAATAGAGAACATCTCCCTGATATAATGATAGTGCACCTCAATGTGCTTAGTGAAAGCATGGAACACAGGGGTCCTCGCAATTGCCAATGCGCTTTGACTATCAATGAAGATAGTGGTGGCAGAAGACTAAGCAACACCTAAATCACCCATAAGACATCTAAGCCACACACACTCAATAGTTATTGTGAAAGTTGCCTTATGCTTAGCCTCACAACTAGAAGTGGCCACATGAGGATGCTTCTTGCTCAACCAAGATATGCATGAGCTACCAAGCATGAAGCAAAAACCATTGGTGGACACATAAATTTCATAGCAACCAACCTAGTCAGAGTTAGAAAAGCATGTAAATTTGGCGATAGTGATCCTCCCTTGGGATAAAAAAATCCAAGTAGCAAGGTATCACTCCAGTAGCAAAAAATGCGTTTAACCACCTACCAATGCTTGAAAACTTGGGCAAAGCATAAACCTACTCATCTGTGAGATAGAAAACTGTTGGAGTTAGACGTCTGCGGAAGCACGCGAACAGCACAAGGAAGAAGAAGAAGCTTGGAGCACAACACGCAAGACTGAATGTATTACTAGAGAATGTACAAAGATAAGTAGCCCATTAGGGCAATAGGCGTATATACAAGCCGGGGGAAAAAAACCTCTTAAAGAGGGAAAAAAGTGCCCCGGCAGTCCTAGAGTGTTCACACACATCACTACCTAAATATATCAACAAATCCCCCCTGGGAGTGATGCGGTGAACAAGGAGTTGGCACTCATGTATAAGGAAGTGCCAAGCTATGTGGAAATCACTCCACAAAAGGAAGTAAGCCCAAAGCTTTGCGGAAAGCTTCAAACTTCTCCCTAGGCAGAGCCTTCGTGAAAAGGTCTGCAATGTTCTCCTGCGTGGGCACATATGCCAAGCTGATCTCCCCAGCAGAGAACCTCTCCCTGACATAGTGATAATGCACCTCAATGTGCTTAGTGCGAGCATGGAACACAGGGTTCCTCGCAACTGCCAATGCGCTCTGACTGTCAGTGAAGATGGTGGTGCCAGAAGACTGGCCAACACCCAAATCAGCCATAAGGCGTCTGAGCCACACACACTCAACAGTCGCTGTGAAAGCTGCCCTATACTCAGCCTCACAACTGGAAGTGGCCACAGTAGGCTGCTTCTTGCTCAACCAAGATATACATGAGCTACCAAGCATGAAGCAAAAACCACTGGTGGACACACGAGTGTCATAGCAACCAGCCCAATCTGAGTCAGAAAAAGCATGCAAATCTGGCGGTAGTGATCCCCCCTTGGGATAAAACAACCCAAGTAGCCGAGTACCACTCAAGTAGCGAAAGATGCGCTTAACCGCTTTCCAATGCGTGACTCCTGGGCAATGCATAAACCTGCTCATCTATGAGAGAGCAAACTGAATATCTGGCCGAGTAATGCATAAGTAAATCAAGCATCCAACAGCCTGCTGATAGAGAACAGCATCAAATGCATCTCTAGCATCATGAAGACTCAATCGTAAACCTGTCTCCATAGGAGTGGCAATAGGCTTACAGTCTTCAAGTCCAGAACGCTGCAATAATGTGTCAATATATTTTGTTTGACACAAAGCCATTCCACCATCAACGTGCATAAACTGAATGCCCAAATAGTGATGCAAATGCCCCAAATCAGACATCTCAAATGAGGCATGCAAATCAGCCTTAAAATCAGCAATATGTGTCTCAATAGGACCAGTGAGCAGCATGTCATCAACATAGACAACAATGATCAGAAGCACATCATTAGCACGCTTAACATATAAGGTGCTTTCAGTTGGACTGTTCTCAAAACCATGTGCAATCAGATAGGCATGTATCTTCTCATACCAAGCACATGGTGCTTGCTTTAAACCATATAACGCCTTCTTTAACTTGCACACCTGGTTTTCATGCCCTTTCTGCACAAAGCCACGGGGCTGAAAAACATACACTTCTTCATGCAAGTCACCATTCAGAAATGTTGTTTTAATGTCCAACTGATGTACATTCCAACCATGATGGGCTGCAAGTGCACAAATGCTCCGAACAGTAGTCATACGGCATGTAGGTGCAAAGGTCTCATCAAAATCAATGCCTCTTTCCTGCGCATAACCCTTTGCAACAAGCCTAGCCTTATACCTGTCAACTGTACCATCAGGTTTACACTTCAGCTTGTATACCCACTTAGTGCCAATGGCCTTCTTGCCAGGAGGCAAGTCACATATAGACCATGTACCATTCTTCATTATAGCATCATATTCAGATTGCATAGCAGCCATCCAATTTTCTGAATTTTGTGCTTCATCAAAAGAAACAGGCTCATTCTCATCACAGAGACTAGATGCAGCCATAGCATAGCAATCTGATGCAAAGGAGGCACTATGAGAGCCTGAATGAGTACGATATGACAAAGGTGCATCTAATTTGCTGTCACGCAAAGTCTGCACCAGCCATTTTGGCATAGTTTTTGCCTGCTCAATATCAGCTCTCTCATCAGCAAGTGCATCATGTAAATCTGCATCAGAAATGGAATGATCTGCATCATCATATGAAACCTGCAAAGGCTGAGAAGTTGCCTCATTAGGACCAGCACTAGACTGTCCACCTGTAAAAAGAGGCATCAAAGTATCATACATGTCTTTGGAGCTAACAGATGTCTCCTTGGTACATGAAAGCAATGGTTGAATAGCATCTTCCACAAAGACAACATCACGGCTAACCAGAATGCGTTTAGTCTGTGGATGATACAAACGATAGCCTTTACTTTTAGAACTGTACCCAACAAAAATACATTTTACTGCCTTATCATCCAATTTTCTGCGATGTTGTTCAGGCACTAATGCATATGCCAAACAACCAAAAACACGCAGATGAGCAACAGATGGCTTGCGGTCATGCCAAGCCTCATATGGAGTGATAGACTGCAACGCTTTAGTGGGAAACCTGTTCAGTACATATGTTGCACACATGACAGCCTCAAGCTAGAAACTATGAGGTAAAGCCTAACTCTTGACCATACACCTCGCCATCTCCATGAGAGACCTGTTCTTCCGTTCAACAACTCCATTCTGTTGAGGTGTATACGGCACTGTACACTGGTGTTTTATCCCACGTTCAGCCAGAAATGCATTAAAATCTGAAGACATATACTCTCCCCCTCGATCAGAAGGGAGGGTGCCCATTTTACATGCTGACAGATTTTCAGCCAAAACCAAAAACTGTTTGAAGCACATGAACACTTCGGACCTTGCTTTGAGTGGATATACCCATGCATGCCTGGAAAAATCATCAATGAAAGTCACGAAGTAAAGGTAATTTCCAAAAGAGGGTGTCTGCATAGGACCACAGACATCACTATGTACAAGCTGTAATTTTTGCGTAGCCCGAACTGAACCATCTTTTGGAAAGGAAGAACGCTGCATTTTGCCCAAAATACAGCCTTCACAAACATGTTTTCCAGGTGCCTCAAGTTTGGGCAAAGAGGACACCATTTCAGATTTATGCAGGCGTAACAAACTAGCAAAATTCAGATGACCAAAGCGTGCATGCCAAAGCTTTGCATCTGACATAGCCTGAGAATCATGAACTGCACATGCCAAATCATTCACAGATCTTTCATAGTCTATGAGCTTATACAGCCCATGACATAAAATGCCAGAAGCAATAATCACATCGCCATTTGAGAGATCATGGACTGTACACCTGTCATCACAAATTTCACAACCAAGCCAATCTTGGCTAATGCAGAAACTGATAACAGATTCTTTTTTATCCCTGGCACAAATAAAGCATCTGACAAAGTGAAAGAACTACCATCAGCAGTAGTCAGAATGATCTTACCAACTCCCATAACAGGATAAGAGGAGTTATTGGCGCATGTGACAGTATTCCCTGTAGGGGCAGGCTCGAGTGAAGAGAAGAAACTGCGCTGCGAGGTAATATGTTTGGTCGCCCCACTGTCAAAGTACCAAACATCTTAGTCTACTGTAGACATGCACTGATCAGGAGAAGATGGGTCAAAACTGCAGACAGTAGTAAACGCCCATTCTTCTTCCTGCACAAGATTTGCAGACTCTGTTTTTGGTGTAGAGGCCTCTGCAACAACCATTCCGGCCTCTTTCTTCTTTGCCTCTTTAGCAGCCAGTTTTGGATAGTTCTTTATGATATGATCATTGCCTTTATAGTACTTACAAAAAACAATTTCTCCTTTTCTGATTTTTTCTCATCTTTGTCTTGGTTCTTTGAATGTGCAGCATTTGCAGATTTCTGCTTACTAGTAGAAGAGCTCCATTTTCCTTTGCCCTTCTGACTAGCCAGGAAAGCTTGATCTGCAACACGCATAATGGACCTGTTCTGCCTGGACTGATCTTCCTGCAATAGAACAGAGACTAATTCCTCAAATGACAAGGCATTCGGATTGCCTTTCATCATCAACCGAAGAGTAGAGGCAAAACTCTGATATGAATCAGGAAGACCATTCAGAACGGTCTGCACAAGTGAGCTATCTGGTATAACCTCATCAGCAGAAATCAATTGTTCCTTCAGGTCTTTGATCTTTGTAAGAAAAATGTCCATAGAATCACCTTCATTCATGTGCTCACTCTCCAACTGTTTTCGAAGGTAAGCAACACGAGCCAATACAAAGTCACATAGAGCCATCTTTTTTCTTTATTAAGAGCATTGGTGATGCCCATGGGGAATTACTAGGTCTAATGAATCCTTTGTCTAAGTAATCCCATATTTGACTTTCTACTTTTTGATATTGTGCGAAACTAAGTTTGTAAGGAGGCTTACAAATGGGTTTGGTATCCACAACTTGGTCTATGGCATGATCAATGTCTCCCCTAGTAAGTGGCAATCCTTTAAGTAAATCAATACGAAGTACGTCTTTATATTCAAACATGACTTGATTAAAACTTTTAACTACTCTTTCAAGCAAGAAAGAATGATAAAAATAGTTGTCCCTAGTTAAATTATGTTGAAAAAACGATACATCTAAAATGTCCAAGTCATCAATAGGCTAGTGAGCATCTAATACAAATAAAGCATAAATGGCATGCACATCATGTGAATCAAATAAAGTGTCTAATTGCATGCATGAAATAAGAGGTGTACTAGGTACATCTCTTTCACACTGAATACAAAATTTACGTCCTGCTTTAACAAATTCAATAGTCTTGTTTTGATAATTACGTTTAAGTGTTCATTGCATCCTTGTTTTGATCTCCATCATCCCCCATGAAGGTAGGTGGCTTGAGGTCTTTGAGCAAAGGCATATCCCTAAGATGCTTTTTCTTAATAGTGGTAAGAGGTATAGTGGACATAGGGTCTAGCTCTTCTTCTTTTCAGACCATGACTGAAGTATCATGAGATACCTCACGTTCAAGCTCTTGTTGGGAAAGAAAAGAAGAAAAATTAGTTTCTAAAGTGAAAATTTGGGTTTTTAATTGTTCTAAAGCAAAGTTCATGCTCTCTAAAACAGATTCTAACTTAGTGGTTCTATCAAGTATGGCACCATGTTGAGCATGAGTAATAAATTCATCATATAAACCCACTTCCTCCTCAACATCCTCCATATCTACCTCTTTTGGTTTTTCTTGGTTTTCTACTTTTTTTTGGATATTTTGTAGCTTGAGAAACTTCTAAAGATGAAATTTGGGTTTGCTTCTCTATAGTTTCCATGGTTGGAACAATACTAATAGAATTTTGAAACTGCAAGAAGTAAATAAAGTATAGATAATGAAACAAAAAACTCAAGCTCACTCCCTTCTAGATCTTTGATGCTTTGGAAGCAAATTTGGATGGATCTTCAAAGCTTTTTTTTATTGGTCATAGTCCTTGCCAGGCCAAAAGTGCATTCGAAATGTCGAATTGGCAATCGGGCACTCTGAAAAGCAATAAAATCACCAAACAAGTCTTCACAATTGCCAAAAATCACCAAATTTATCGTGTTTGTGGCTCACAATCGTGATTTTTTGCGATTTTGAGGTCAAAATCGTGAGATTTTGAACCTCAAAATTGTGATTTTACGTCACAATCATGGAATTCACGATTTTCATTAAAAATTATGATTTTAGAAAATCGTGTTTTCCTTCACAAAATCACGATTCTGTCACTTTTTGTTCAGAATTTTTGTTGAGTGTTTTTCTTGATTTCTTCACTACACTAGAAGCACCTTGCTATTTTAACATGCAATAAAAATTTTTGATCAAAAACTAAATTTCTCTTATTGAACCCATCATTTAAAAAATTATGATTCTATATTTTATTCATTTTTTATTATTTTTTGCAAAAATCTTTCAAACCAACATGAATATGATACCAAAAGAAATTTACCTTTGATTTTCTTGCTCAAAAGTTTCCAAATAAAGTTACTTGTAGCTATGTTTACACTATCGTGATTTTTTGCACTCTATCTCTCACATTCACTCACTCAATGAACTAGATTTTTTCTAAGTCCTGCTTTTATATCCATTCTCGAAACTATGATTTTGAGTCTTTTTAAAGAAATTTGAAATTTACTTTGGATTAGAGTTGTTGGAGTTTGAGGTCTGCAGAAGCATGCAAACAGCACAAGGAGAAGAGGAAGCTTGGAGCACAACACATAATACTGAATGTATTACCAAGAGAAGGTACAAAGGTAAGTTACTTGTTGGGTTTATAGGCATATATACAAGCCGAGGGAAAAAACCTCTCAAAGAGGCAAAAAAGTGCCCCAAAGTCTTAGTGTGTTCACACACATCACTACCAAAATATATCAACAGATCCCCTCTGGGAGTGATATAATAAACAAGGAGCTGGCACTCATGTATAAGGAAGTGCCAAGCTATGTGGGATCAATCCACAAAAGGAAGTAAGTCCAAAGCTTTGTGGAAAGCTTCAAACTTCTCCCCAGGTAGAGCCTTTGTGAAAAGGTTTGCAATGTTTTCTTGTGTAGGTAGATATGCCAAACTGATCTCTTCAATAGAGAACATCTCCCTGATATAATGATAGTGCACCTCAATGTGCTTAGTGAAAGCATGGAACACAGGGGTCCTCGCAATTGCCAATGCGCTTTGACTATCAATGAAGATAGTGGTGGCAGAAGACTAAGCAACACCTAAATCACCCATAAGACATCTAAGCCACACACACTCAATAGTTATTGTGAAAGTTGCCCTATGCTTAGCCTCACAACTAGAAGTGGCCACATGAGGATGCTTCTTGCTCAACCAAGATATGCATGAGCTACCAAGCATGAAGCAAAAACCATTGGTGGACACATAAATTTCATAGCAACCAACCTAGTCAGAGTTAGAAAAGCATGTAAATTTGGCGATAGTGATCCTCCCTTGGGATAAAAAAATCCAAGTAGCAAGGTATCACTCCAGTAGCAAAAAATGCGTTTAACCACCTACCAATGCTTGAAAACTTGGGCAAAGCATAAACCTACTCATCTGTGAGATAGAAAACTGTTGGAGTTAGACGTCTGCGGAAGCACGCGAACAGCACAAGGAAGAAGAAGAAGCTTGGAGCACAACCCGCAAGACTGAATGTATTACTAGAGAATGTACAAAGATAAGTAGCCCATTAGGGCAATAGGCGTATATACAAGCCGGGGGAAAAAAACCTCCTAAAGAGGGAAAAAAGTGCCCCGGCAGTCCTAGAGTGTTCACACACATCACTACCTAAATATATCAACAAATCCCCCCTGGGCGTGATGCGGTGAACAAGGAGCTGGCACTCATGTATAAGGAAGTGCCAAGCTATGTGGAAATCACTCCACAAAAGGAAGTAAGCCCAAAGCTTTGCGGAAAGCTTCAAACTTCTCCCTAGGCAGAGCCTTCGTGAAAAGGTCTGCAATGTTCTCCTGCGTGGGCACATATGCCAAGCTGATCTCCCCAGCAGAGAACCTCTCCCTGACATAGTGATAATGCACCTCAATGTGCTTAGTGCGAGCATGGAACACAGGGTTCCTCGCAACTGCCAATGCGCTCTGACTGTCAGTGAAGATGGTGGTGCCAGAAGACTGGCCAACACCCAAATCAGCCATAAGGCGTCTGAGCCACACACACTCAACAGTAGCTGTGAAAGCTGCCCTATACTCAGCCTCACAACTGGAAGTGGCCACAGTAGGCTGCTTCTTGCTCAACCAAGATATACATGAGCTACCAAGCATGAAGCAAAACCCACTGGTGGACACACGAGTGTCATAGCAACCAGCCCAATCTGAGTCAGAAAAAGCATGCAAATCTGGCGGTAGTGATCCCCCCTTGGGATAAAACAACCCAAGTAGCCGAGTACCACTCAAGTAGCGAAAGATGCGCTTAACCGCTTTCCAATGCGTGACTCCTAGGCAATGCATAAACTTGCTCATCTATGAGAGAGCAAACTGAATATCTGGCCGAGTAATGCATAAGTAAATCAAGCATCCAACAGCCTGCTGATAGAGAACAGCATCAAATGCATCTCTAGCATCATGAAGACTCAATCGTAAACCTGTCTCCATAGGAGTGGCAATAGGCTTACAGTCTTCAAGTCCAGAACGCTGCAATAATGTGTCAATATATTTTGTTTGACACAAAGCCATTCCACCATCAACGTGCATAAACTGAATGCCCAAATAGTGATGCAAATGCCCCAAATCAGACATCTCAAATGAGGCATGCAAATCAGCCTTAAAATCAGCAATATGTGTCTCAATAGGACCAGTGAGCAGCATGTCATCAACATAGACAACAATGATCAGAAGCACATCATTAGCACGCTTAACATATAAGGTGCTTTCAGTTGGACTGTTCTCAAAACCATGTGCAATCAGATAGGCATGTATCTTCTCATACCAAGCACGTGGTGCTTGCTTTAAACCATATAACGCCTTCTTTAACCTGCACACCTGGTTTTCATGCCCTTTCTGCACAAAGCCACGGGGCTGAAAAACATACACTTCTTCATGCAAGTCACCATTCAGAAATGCTGTTTTAATGTCCAACTGATGTACATTCCAACCATGATGGGCTGCAAGTGCACAAATGCTCCGAACAGTAGTCATACGGCATGTAGGTGCAAAGGTCTCATCAAAATCAATGCCTCTTTCCTGCGCATAACCCTTTGCAACAAGCCTAGCCTTATACCTGTCAACTGTACCATTAGGTTTACACTTCAGCTTGTATACCCACTTAGTGCCAATGGCCTTCTTGCCAGGAGGCAAGTCACATATAGACCATGTACCATTCTTCATTATAGCATCATATTCAGATTGCATAGCAGCCATCCAATTTTCTGAATTTTGTGCTTCATCAAAAGAAACAGGCTCATTCTCATCACAGAGACTAGATGCAGCCATAGCATAGCAATCTGATGCAAAGGAGGCACTATGAGAGCCTGAACGAGTACGATATGACAAAGGTGCATCTAATTTGCTGTCACGCAAAGTCTGCACCAGCCATTTTGGCATAGTTTTTGCCTGCTCAATATCAGCTCTCTCATCAGCAAGTGCATCATGTAAATCTGCATCAGAAATGGAATGATCTGCATCATCATATGAAACCTGCAAAGGCTGAGAAGTTGCCTCATTAGGACCAGCACTAGACTTTCCACCTGTAAAAAGAGGCATCAAAGTATCATACATGTCTTTGGAGCTAACAGATGTCTCCTTGGTACATGAAAGCAATGGCTGAATAGCATCTTCCACAAAGACAACATCACGGCTAACCAGAATGCGTTTAGTCTGTGGATGATACAAACGATAGCCTTTACTTTTAGAACTGTACCCAACAAAAATACATTTTACTGCCTTATCATCCAATTTTCTGCGATGTTGTTCAGGCACTAATGCATATGCCAAACAACCAAAAACACGCAGATGAGCAACAGATGGCTTGCGGTCATGCCAAGCCTCATATGGAGTGATAGACTGCAACGTTTTAGTGGGAAACCTGTTCAGTACATATGTTGCACACATGACAGCCTCAAGCTAGAAACTATGAGGTAAAGCCTAACTCTTGACCATACACCTCGCCATCTCCATGAGAGACCTGTTCTTCCGTTCAACAACTCCATTCTGTTGAGGTGTATACGGCACTGTACACTGGTGTTTTATCCCACGTTCAGCCAAAAATGCATTAAAATCTGAAGACATATATTCTCCCCCTCGATCAGAAGGGAGGGTGCCCATTTTACATGCTGACAGATTTTCAGCCAAAACCAAAAACTGTTTGAAGCACATGAACACTTCGGACCTTGCTTTGAGTGGATATACCCATGCATGCCTGGAAAAATCATCAATGAAAGTCACGAAGTAAAGGTAATTTCCAAAAGAGGGTGTCTGCATAGGACCACAGACATCACTATGTACAAGCTGTAATTTCTGCGTAGCCCGAACTGAACCATCTTTTGGAAAGGAAGAACGCTGCATTTTGCCCAAAATACAGCCTTCACAAACATGTTTTCCAGGTGCCTCAAGTTTGGGCAAAGAGGACACCATTTCAGATTTCTGCAGGTGTAACAAACTAGCAAAATTCAGATGACCAAAGCGTGCATGCCAAAGCTTTGCATCTGACATAGCCTGAGAATCATGAACTGCACATGCCAAATCATTCACAGATCTTTCATAGTCTATGAGCTTATACAGCCCATGACATAAAATGCCAGAAGCAATAATCACATCGCCATTTGAGAGATCATGGACTGTACACCTGTCATCACAAATTTCACAACCAAGCCAATCTTGGCTAATGCAGAAACTGATAACAGATTCTTTTTTATCCCTGGCACAAATAAAGCATCTGACAAAGTGAAAGAACTACCATCAGCAGTAGTCAGAATGATCTTACCAACTCCCATAACAGGATAAGAGGAGTTATTGGCGCATGTGACAGTATTCCCTGTAGGGGCAGGCTCGAGTGAAGAGAAGAAACTGCGCTGCGAGGTAATATGTTTGGTCGCCCCACTGTCAAAGTACCAAACATCTGAGTCTACTGTAGACATGCACTGATCAGGAGAAGATGGGTCAAAACTGCAGACAGTAGTAAACGCCCATTCTTCTTCCTGCACAAGATTTGCAGACTCTGTTTTTGGTGTAGAGGCCTCTGCAACAACCATTCCGGCCTCTTTCTTCTTTGCCTCTTTAGCAGCCAGTTTTGGATAGTTCTTTATGATATGATCATTGCCTTTATAGTACTTACAAAAAACAATTTCTCCTTTTCTGATTTTTTCTCATCTTTGTCTTGGTTCTTTGAATGTGCAGTATTTGCAGATTTCTGCTTACTAGTAGAAGAGCTCCATTTTCCTTTGCCCTTCTGACTAGCCAGGAAAGCTTGATCTGCAACACGCATAATGGACCTGTTCTGCCTGGACTGATCTTCCTGCAATAGAACAGAGACTAATTCCTCAAATGACAAGGCATTCGGATTGCCTTTCATCATCAACCGAAGAGTAGAGGCAAAACTCTGATATGAATCAGGAAGACCATTCAGAACGGTCTGCACAAGTGAGCTATCTGGTATAACCTCATCAGCAGAAATCAATTGTTCCTTCAGGTCTTTGATCTTTGTAAGAAAAATGTCCATAGAATCACCTTCATTCATGTGCTCACTCTCCAACTGTTTTCGAAGGTAAGCAACACGAGCCTCATTCCTAGCCTGGTACAAAGTGGTAAGTGTATCCCAAGCATCCTTTGCTGTTCTGCAAGAGCGAATGTGAGGAATAATGGCACGTTTGACAGACAAAGCTATCAATGCATGTGCTTGGGCATCTCTGCCATCCCAACGGATTTGCTATGCAGTAGGTGCAACAGAAACAGCAGCACGAACAGGAATCTGTGGAATATCATCTTCGACACCATCTTCATCAGCTCCAACACCTGTATTTGTAGTACCTGTCGTTACAGGTGTAACAGGACGTCTTTCAACACCCTGCACAATGTTCCACAATCCTTTTGCAACTAGTACATGTCGCATCATATAAGCCCATAATGGGTAGTTGGTACCATCCAACTTATCCTCAACAGCCAACATACGGAATACATCACTGCTTTCAGCCATGGCCGGTGACTAAAATACCTTGATGCAGAAAATTGACTGTATCTCAAAAAGTTGAACGGAACTGCCCAAACGAGTTCTGCTAGATCTGTAGCAGACTTCGAGACGCTTAAACTGGCGAACAGAAACTGGTATATACCTTTGGCACAAAAGGACGAAATAGCCTGCACAAGCGCTGCGATAGTGCATTCGGAGGCCGAAACGAGCTCAGATCGCGATTTTGGCACCACACAGCAAAGCTGTTTTGATCTCGGAAACACCCTGAGTATGCTCACCAAATTTCGTGCGAATCTGAGACTGCAAACGGAGGAGTGTCGACGGCGCCCTAGAAGAAGCGACGACCTGCTCTGATACCAATTGTTGGAGTTAGACGTCTGCGGAAGCATGCGAACAGCACAAGGAAGAAGAAGAAGCTTGGAGCACAACACGCAAGACTGAATGTATTACTAGAGAATGTACAAAGATAAGTAGCCCATTAGGGCAAGAGGCGTATATACAAGCCGGGGGAAAAAAACCTCCTAAAGAGGGAAAAAAGTGCCCTGGTAGTCCTAGAGTGTTCACACACATCACCACCTAAATATATCAACAAAAACTAAATATCACATTGAGTTATGCATAAGTAAATCAAGCATCCAATAGCCTATTGATAGAGAATGGCATCAAATGCATCTCGAGCATCATGAAGACTCAACCGTAAACCTATTTCCATAGGAGTGGCAATAGTTTTGCAGTCTTGAAGACCAAAACACTTCAATAATGTGTCAACTTATTTTGTTTGACACAAAGTTATTCTACCATCAACTTGTATAAAGTGAGAGCCCGAATAATGATGCAAATGCCCCAAATCTTACATCTTAAATGGGGCATGCAAATCAGCCTTAAAATCAGCAATATGCTTCTTATTAGGACCAATGAGCAAGATGTCATCAACATAGACAACAATGATCAGAAGCACATCATTTGCATGCTTAACATATAAGGTGCTCTCAGTTGGATTGTTCTCAAAACTGTGTGCAATCAAGTAGGCATGTATCTTTTCATACCAAGCATGTGGTGCTTGCTTCAAACCATATAATGCCCTTTTCAACTTACAATCTTTGTTTTCATGCCCTTTCTACACAAAACCAGGGGCTAAAAAACATACACTTCTTCATGTAAGCCACCACTCAGAAATGCAGTTTTAATTTCCATTTGATGTACATTCCAACCATGATGAGCTACAAGGGCACATGCTATGAACAATAGTCATTCAGCATGTAGGAGCAAAGGTCTCATCAAAATCAATGACTCTTTCTTGAGCATAACCTTTTGCAACAAGCCTAGCCTTATACATGTCACTGGTTCCATCAGACTTATGCTTCAGCTCGTATACCCACTTAGTGCTAATGGACTTCTTACTAGGAGGCAAGTCACATAAAGACCAGGTATCATTCTTCATTATGGCATCATATTTTGATTGCATAGTAGCCATCAAATTTTTTGAATATTGTGCTTCATCAAATGAAACGGACTCATTCTCATCGCAAAGACTAGGTAGTCATAACATGGCAATCTAATGCAAAAGAAGCACTATGAGAGCCTGAATGAGTATGATATGAAGAGCTACATCTAATTTTCCATCTCCCAAAGTCTATGCAGCCATTTAGGCATAGTTTTTGCCTCCTCTATATCAGTCCTCTCATCAACAAGTACATCATGTAAATCTGCATCAGAAATGGAATGATTTGCACCATCATGTGGAACATGTAAAGGTAGAGAAACTGCTTCATTTAAACCAACACTACACTATCCATCTATAAAAAGAGAATGCAAAGTGTCATACACATCTTTGGAGCTAACTAATGTCTCTTTAGTACATGAAAGTAATGGTTAAATTGCATCTTCAACAAAAACAACATCACAACTAACCAAAATGCATTTAGTCTGTGGATGATATAGACGATAGCCTTTGTTTTCAAAACTCTACCCAACAAAAATAATTTTCACTGCTTTATCATCCAATTTTCTATGTTGTTGTTCAGGCACTAATGCATATGCCACACAACCAAAGACACACAAATGAGCAACAAATGGCTTGCAACCATGCCAAGCCTCATATGGAGTAATAGATTGCAATGCTTTAATTGAACACCTATTAGGTACATATGCTACACACATAACAGCCTCAAGCCAAAAACTGTGTGGTAAAGCATGACTCTTGACCATACACCTCGCCATGTCCATGAGTGACACATTCTTCCTTTCAGCAAATCCATTATGTTGAGGTGTATACAACACTGTACACTGATGTTTTATCCCATGTTCATCCAAAAATGCATTAAGATCAAAAGACATATATCGCCCCTTGATAAGAATGGAGGGTGCCCATTTTACATGGTGACAGATTTTCAACCAAAACTAGAAACAATTTGAAGCACATAAACACTTTGAAATTTGTTTTCAATGGATATACCCATGCATGCCTAGAAAAATCATCAATGAAAGTCACGAAGTAAAGATAGTTCCCAAAAGAAGGTATCTACATAGGACCACAAACATCATTGTGGACAAGCTACAATTTTCTAGTAGCTCATACTGAACCATCTTTTGGGAATGAGGAACGCTGCATTTTGCCCAAAATACAGCCTTTGTAGACATGTCCACTAGGTGAATCGAGTTTGGGTAGAGAGGACACCATTTCAAATTTTTGTAGGTCTAGCAAACTAGCAAAATTCAGATGACCAAAGCATCCATGCCAAAGCTTTGCATCTAAGATAGCTTGAGAATCTTGAATTGTGCATGTTGAATCATTCACAAATTTTGCATAATCTATGGGCTCATATAGCCCATGACATAAAATGGTTGAAGCATTAATGATGTCACCATTTCACATATCATTAACAATACATCTATACCTAAGTTATAGAGACTTAGGGACTTGTGGTCATTGAGACTATACCTCGATTCCCACAAGTGCATATCGTGGTGGATTAATACACGTTTAATTATCAATCAGTGGAATTAGACATATCAAGTGTATGAAGACTTGTGCACACATGATGGCAAAGGAAGTGAAAATGCTAACAATGCATGTAACATATGTTCATCTACCTCACAAGTCACTTATCTCACTAGAAATGCATGCCGCAATACTTGCAATAGTAGTAAGCACAAATTAGGACTTTTCTCTTAGCTCAGAGATCCTAATATGATCAATAGTGGGTTTGTTTCGAAGCTCTCTATAAGAGGCATCTGATGGTGATATTTTTCAGCCTAATTTGACAAACATGCTTCAAGTTATGAACAAAATAGTGAATGGTGGGAAACACTACAACTCCACAGCTCGCCAAGCTTCACACATACATTATAGTGGCTAAAACAAGAGGGAAGGGGTAGACAATACTCCTAAACACACATTTCAAGCATCAAACATATACACAAGCTCCTAGAGAAGAAGATACTCAGCAGAAAAGGATCAAATTCGAAAATCTTCAGCCTGATTACTCAAAATGGCAAAAATTCCTTACAAACAAAGAGTCATCAAGGAACTTATATACATGTGCCCTAAAAATGGTCCTTTCACACAAGAGACCGAAACTTTTATTGGAAGTCACTAAATACCTCCTATTATACAAGGCTAGTGTTACAATGTTTGGGATTTATGCATTTAGAGGACTCCTCTAGAGCATTTACATGGATCTTGATAGAATAACTTGAAAATTGGAAGAAGAAAATTTATGCATGGATCTGAAAATTTTTGGGGTCTGCTTTTCTTTGCCTCTTTCTTTTGCAACACTCTCCCCCTCTTAGTCTCTGTCATCCTTGACAGGCTTTGCTGCTTGTCTTTAGCGTTTAACATGTAGTAGGTCTGGTCCCTCATTATCCTAATGGCATATTTGTAGTTGTCCACTACCAGCACTTGTGGAGGACTCAAAGGTTCAGAGGCAATGTATACTCCTTTTTAATCACTTGCCACCAATGGTCAAGGAACTCTTTAGGACTGTTAGAAACTTTGTTACTTTGTGCGAATCTTCAATCCAATGCTTATGTCTCCCTCTCATCATTCATTATATCCATACATTAGGGTTGTTGTGTTAATTCGGGTTGCCATGCACGCACCTAGCGACTAAGGTGACATAAATTTAGTCACCTTTCACTAGAGTTCTTCACATCTGGTTGTTGGAAGGACCTTGTTTACTTCTTTGTCTGTGCTCTTCGCGTCCTTGCATTGCATTCTTTTTTGCGTGTTTATTTCTTTTCAGCACACGCACCCAACGGCTAAGGTGACGTATATTTAGTCACATTTCATTAGAGTTCTTCTCGTTGTTGGAAGGACCTTATGGGTGTGGGAAGGACTTTATTAAACATCTTTATTCACATTCGTTGGGTCCTCGCTGTTTCTTGTTGAAGCCTGATGCATGTCCCTACAGGGCTTTGGGTAGAGGGCAAGTCTTTTATTGAGCTACTTTGCACTTTGATTTTCTTCTTCTTCTTCTCTTGCTTGATTCTCCCTCCTCACATCCCTCCTCCTGGACTCTGTCATCCCTAACAGGCTTTGATAGGTGACGTGAGTATGTCTGGAATATTTTTCGCTCTTTCTAGTTAAGCAAATTGGCTTCATGTATCATTAACTTCTTCCATTGAGTTGATTTAATGCCATCATTCGGTGCTTGTTGATGATTTGCAAAGAAGCTTAGCTCATATGCAACAAGTCAAGCATTTAAGTTTGAAGACATTTTCAAAAATATTTTGGAGTCCATTTCAAAAAATCTGATAAAGAATGCTTCTTCAAATGTCGGCATGTATTGACTCAGCAAAACCATGAGTCGAGAATAAATAGCCATTATGATAAGTCGACTAGGCGTGACAGAAACATAAAAAATCAAAGCATGGGTCCCTTGGTTTATATCAATGAAGTTCAAAAATGTATATTCTGCATGTTTGAACACCTTCAAAATTGTGGGAAGCATGCTCAACACTTGATTGGTCATTTCAATTGCTAAATCTGGGATCGAAGCATATCTTGAAATCCAAAATTTAGTGGTTCACACTATGTAATCTTCGGATGGTAAGTAATTATGGGGTGGGCTTGGCAATAATGGATAATTAAGCCATTGGTTATTTATTGTGCCCTGACATTGTGCCTCCCAAAATTGCATCCATGGTCTTCTTCATGGCACAAGGCAAAAAGATGGATTTACCTAGAGTAAATATGGCGCATCTTCCCAATGTACCCGCAACGTGGGGTTCTTCTCCAAAAAATTGTGCCTCCATATGGGATCAGCTTTGTCGAATTCTTCTTGTATGTATGAAAAGGTATCCACTTTGAAATTTAGTTGTTCTTTTGACGCTTTATTCATGGCACGTTTGTTAGAGCATGATACCTGAACATATATGTTTTCATTTTCTTGTTTCATGGCTGAAAGAAAACATAAAGGTTAGTTTATAGCCAGAGTAATTTGAGGTACATCAGTCTTATTTGGACTATTATGTTACAAGCTACATTCTATTCCTATATAGGAAATGTGCACCGTTGTGTTTGTGGAAAGAGTTGCATGTTGAATGCATGGCCTTGTAGAATGGCTCTATCGTGCATACTTTGGGTGCATTTAACTCAACATGGGTGCAGGATTGTTTTACTGGTTTGCTCTGGTACACTTCTTGTTGCTTCTTTGGTCTCCACTTTAATGTTGTAATGTGATTTCTTTGTGTCTTGTTCCATTGTGTTGACATAGGCGAGTTTTTTTATGCAATCCTTCATACACATTTGTCCTTGTTTTGAAGTTTTTGTCCTTTCATAATTCATTGTTATTTCTCACCCTTGGATATCCTATTGAAGTTGTGGGTACATTGTTGTGTTACTTCATCTAGCTTCTTCATCTCATGTTTGGCTTGCTCCTTGACTTGTTTTGGAATCTAGATGAATTGTTGTGATCGTTGAACTTCCATCAGTCTCTTCGAAATCCATAATTGTAAAATCCTAGAAGAATCCTTCTTCCATAGTTGTGAACCTTTGTCATCTTCTCTTGTCGTTGGGGGTTGATGTGTTTGTACCTTCCTCCACCATTCATACTATTCTACTTGATCTTTCCTAATCCATTCTTGCCTTCTGTTTGGGCATTGATGTGTCCTTGTCATTGATAAGATCATTGGTCACTTGATTTTCTTGTGAATTCCCCTAAGCAAACTATCCTCACTCGATCGCTCAAGCTCGCATTCTAGGGAAGAATGGAGAGGTTGATCATGTAGTTTAGGAGAAGATGTAGGTGAATTTGAAGTATAATTTTTTTGTCAGACGTTCGGGCACTGGGTCCTCTAGACTTGTGATCCTAGGCATCTTGTTTCCTACTGTTTTTAAAGGTTTTTAATTTAGAAGACTAAAGATCTCCTTATGGTCTATTTTAGTTGATATATATCCTTGGATGAGGTGGATATTGACTTCATATTCAAAGATCCAATCGTGGCCTAGGACCAGTTCTTCTAGAAGATCTATATCATTGCAAACTAGGAATCTTTGGTTCATGGTGGTATTTCCAAGATGCACGAACATTGAAATCTCTCCTTGACACAATGGTGTTTCCTCCAATTCCTATCATGTATGCTGACGTTGGATGAATTTGTGCCTTCAGTTCCTTTGCTAGTGAGGTTCTCATCCAACTCAATGCATCCCTTGTGTCAATCAAGGAGTCCACTAATTGGTAGTCATCTATTCCAATGCCTATGTTCAAATATGGTCATTTGATAAGGGTACCTGGCATGTCCATTTTATCCATTTTATAGTTTTCTATGGGGAAAGGTTCTTCTCCTTGTAGGTATCTTTTGTCGCGTTGTCGTATCCACTCTTTCCATTTTCTTATGTGTTCTAGTGCTTCTACTTGAGCTTCTTCCCTTATTCTTTTTTCTTCTCTTTTTCTGTTTTGTGCTCCTAAGATTCTTGCTAACATCTTTTCAGTTAATGGTTCCATATAACTCTTGACTCTACAACCACTTTTGTAATTAGGTAATATGTCTCCATCAAGGGTAGCTAAGTTAATCGCTCCACTAGTATAAATTATGTTTATCAATATGGGTACATACCCTCGTTGTTGCAATTTCTTCGGATGTTATTTCAATGTGTATACTAACACTAGATCTCCTTCTTTTAATCCTTTGTCTTTAACATGTGCATCATAATAGGCTTTTTGTCTTCTCTTTGTAGTGTAAATGCCTACCACTGCTTGTAACCTTGTTTCATACAACTTCTCAATTTGATCTAGTTGTCTAGATAGTTCATGTCATGTTCATTCATATTGTTGGGCAACTCTAAAAGTGGGCACTAAGAAGTCAATTGGCAGTATTGCATTCTGTCCATAGACTAAATTGAATGGAGTAGTTCCAATAACGGTCGTATAGGCTACATGAAAGTCCCATATTGCATGATGCAATTGTTTATCCCAATCTAACCTTCCATTGTTAACTATCTTAGTTAAGACTGTACATAGTACCTTATTGGAACTCTCAGCTTGTCCATTGGCTTGAGGAAGATATAGAGCTGATTTCTATACTAGAAATCCATTCATCAAAGACTCAATAACCTCATTTATAAAGTGTGCTCCTCTATCACTAACAAATTCAATTGGGAGTCTAAAACGCATGAATATATTTTCGAACAAAAATTTGGTTGCAGTTTGGGCATCATTTTTTCCAATCGCTCTAGCTTCTACGCATTTTGTCAAATAATATGTGGCTACAATAATATATTCAACATGTGACCCTTTTGTTGGGGGATTTATTGGTCCTATGAAATCAATACCCCATTTTGAAAATGCTCTGGCACTAATCATGGTTCGCAGAGTCATTTCATCTCGTCTTATAGAATACTTTGTTTGTTGACATACTTCACAACTTTGTACGAAAGTTTTTGCATCCATATGTAAAGTTGGCCACCATAGGTCAACAAAGAGAATCATTTTGACAGTTTTTTTGGCTGAAAAATGTCCTCCAACTACACCTATATGAGCCATTTCTAGGGTTGGTAAGTATTCTCCTTCATGTACACATAATTGTAATTGATTATCCTTTCCTCTTTTGAATAATTGTCTTCGTATGATGGAATAGTCCTTGCTCTATTCTTCTAGAGTCTCTTTCTTGCTAGGCTTCCTCCTTCTGGGTAAGTTTGTGATCTCAAAAAATTAACTAACACTTTGATCCATTTGGGGGATATGGTGGAGTAACATAAGGATGAATATTCATCTAGTGGAAGTTCCTTACATTCTTGGCATTCAATGATGTGTTCATGTACGTCCTTTTGCATATCTGGCCAACACACACCTAATCTTTTCAAATCTATTGTTGTTCCGTGAACACCCTTATGGCTTCTCCACATGTTCACATGGGCTTGTTCGAGTAAGTTCTTATGCTCTTCATCTCCTACACACCTTAGCAACACTCCATTAGAGTCTTTAAAATACAGACTTCCCACAACAATATGCAGGGTTCATGATTCAATGAATTCCTTCTTGTTGTCCTTATTGATCCTATGATGTGGTCCATGTGTGAGTATTGGGATCAATTTCTCTGCCCATTTTGGACATACTTCCAAATTGAACAAGTATGTGTCAGGTAGATCATCTGCTACTCTTGTGGGTGGTTCTCCATGTGTCATTCTTGACAAATGATCTGCTCTTATTTGAGTGTTCCCCTTTTTTAATACTACTTTGAAGACAAATTCCATCAATAGTAGAAACCATCTCACTAACCTTATTGTATTACAAGGTTTATTGGCCAAGTACAACAATGCTTGGTGGTCAATGAAGAATCTAAATTTGTTGGCTAGAAGGTAATGTCTGAATTTTTTAACTGCATACACCATTCCTAAGCCTTCTAATTATGTGGTCGTATAATTTCTTTCTGCTTGGTTCAATTGTCTACTCGTGTATGCTATTAGATGATCTAATTTTCCTTCATTCGCAGGTTGTGCTAAGATACATCCAATTGCATAATTGGATGCATCCTTTCTAGAAGGTGGTATGTTATGGGTAATGAGTAACTGTCCCAAATCGTTGTAGCATTAACCTTCTTCAAATTGATACACACCCTAAGTTTCCCATTTTTCTTAGGCACTACCACCAATGGTGATACCCATTCCATATTTTCAATCTCATAGATAAATCCAGTTGCTAATAGTTTGTCGATGTCTTCCTTGGTTTTTTTTTAATAGACATCATTATAGGTGTATGGCCTTTGTTTAGAGGGCTTCGCATCTAGGGTCATAGGGATTCAATGAGGACAGATGGGAGGATCCAATCCTTTAGGGTCTTTGTACGTCCATGTGAACATATGTCTATATTCTCAAATCAACTCTATTAATTCTTGCTCCTCTTTCGTGGATACATCCTTTCCTATGTATGTACATCTCTCTTCCTCTCCTTCCATGGTTACTATAAGCTTCTTACTTTGTTCTTTGTTGTCATATGCTTCTCCTTCCTGAGCTTCTCTCTTTGGCATTTGAATATCTATTTTTCTTTCCTCTACCTCAAATCGCTTAAAATGTTCTGGCACTTCAAATTGGTCAAAATGTTGGTATTCCCGAACGAACTTCCTCCTCCTTATATTTCTCTTAATACCTTTCTATGACGTACTCTATGTTCTTCTTGGTCTTCTTCTCGAGTTTGTTTCAAGTATTGCTCTTGTGAATCAAATTTAGGCTCCATTTCAATGCTTTTGTAGTCCTTTCTCCATTCTTTCTCTAACAGTTCTCCAACTTCTACTTCTTGGAGGACTACCATGTATACGCTTACATTGTACGCTTCTTCATATATGCATTCATTCATCGTCAAGACTTCCTCATTCACACAAGCATCTAATGTGGCTAATATTTCCATCCATCCGTGGGGTTGGAACACTTCATCTGGAAATATTTGTGGTATGTACACTGGGTCTTCTATAGGTCTATAGTTTTCGTGCCCTATTGGCCACAATTGTGCCTTTTTTTCTTCTCATTTGGCTTCCTTGCACATCCATAGTTGGACATATTCCTTCATCTAGGATTGATTACTTGATCCGGTGCTATGAATGGATACATCATCTTCCTCTCTATGGACAAGATTCCACTGCAAAGGAGGTACATCTCTATATGCGAAGGTATGCATATTTATTTTTCTAGTGGCATCGTGATGTTGGAGGTACAAAGCATCTCTTCCCCAATCTTGTACTACTCTCAGTTGTCTCATGAAAGGTCGACCTAAAATCATTTCATACTTACTTGCTTTTCCAAACTGACATATAGCTAGGGTATGCTCAAATTCCACTCCGCACATGGATAGAATGACCTTTCCTAAGATCCCTAATGGTCTCTCAACATGGACATCTGCTAATTGGAGTTTCATTCATGTGGGTTGTAGGGTTGTCTTTCCCAATTTCTCCCATATCTCTTTAGTGGCTATTCCTACTCAAGCTCTTGTGTCTAAAACTGATTTGTTCATGTATCCATTGAATGTGATGGGAAGATGTTTCCTTCATCTCCCTTGCTGAACTCTCCTAGTTTGTCTATTGGAATTTGAATTGTGGGTGGGGCCTATCCTTCTTTCTTCTCCTTGAGTTGTTCTTCCACTTCTATCTTTAATTGTCCGGCCAAGTATTTCTATAATCGAGGCTTAATCCGTTGCAGCTCTTCTATAGTTAAAGAACATTGTACTTTTGTTTTCTTGAGTTCAGATAAATTGTGAGAGGTTTCATCTTGTGATCTTCCTTCTCAGCCTCTCATGGTAGGGGCATGAAATAATTTTGACTTCCTCTAAGACTCCCCCATGTAGTTGGGAAGTGTTGATATACTGTTTACTTCCTCTTTGTTTCAATCCAAAATTGATATTTCTTCATATATCTCCTCCATTTCCAATGGGGGCTCATTCCCAATGGTGTCTAGTTCTTTGAAAGGGTGTGGTGTGTTCCCACTTTTCTTCCATCGATCTTCTTGAACTCTGGCCCAAAGGTGTGATGGCACTAAGCCTCCTCTTGCACAAACATGGGATGCGTGATCCCACCGCAATGCATGCATCTTCTTAACATCGGCACTCTCATAGGGGCATTCTGGTAATTTCTCTGTCCCTGCACCCCTACCTTCTTAGCTACTAAGTCTGCCAGTTCTTCTACATTGCTTGTGCTAGAGGTAGCATTGCTCCTTATGTCCTCTAAAAACGTAGAATTTTGTGGGGTTTTTAAGTCGTCCACTAGGTTGTCTTCCAAATCTATGCATTCTTGTAGGCATTCACTCAGTGTTTGTAATCGCTTTACATATACCAAAGTTCTTAATGTTTATTTAGTTAGACCATCTCAGAATAGATATATCATTTTCTATTGGCAGAGTCTCTCCGTCATACGACATTTATCTACATATTGATTGAACTATCTGGCCGCAGTCTTTAAAGTCTCATTAAGGGTCTGCTTAAAACTATGGATCAATGAAGAAGAATTGTGTTTGATTCCCCTCTTGGTGAATTCTCCGATAAATTCTTGGAAGAATCTCTCAATATTAGTAAAGTGATTGGAATCCAAAGGTTGGAACCAAGTCAAAGTTGTTCCTGTAAAGGTTAGCCGAAAAGATTCATATTGAACAAAGAAATCATCTACTTTCTCTGCACATAGACTTGTTTGAATTCCACAATATGGTCATAAGGTTCACCTAAAAAATCATAATGGTTCCTCATGCACTTAGCCACTTAGATTGGTCTTAACCTTCTATCTAGCTCTCGGGGTCAAATAATGATGGGGACAATAGGTCATACGGGGTTTACTCCTGGTCCTACACCTTGTTGTGGTCTTACTGGGAAAGGTGGTCTATACATGCTTCCTATTCCTAAATTAGTTTGGTTATTGAGGTTGGGTCCTAGCATGGAAAATTGCACGTGAGGTCTGATAGGGACACTCCATTGGCTTGTTTGTCTAGATGCTAAGTTTTCAATACCTTGTTGGGCTCCAAAGAGGTTTTGTGAAGTAGTTGCCTTCTCCTTGTATAGGTGAAGTAGTTTGTAATAGTAGCTCACACCCGCTTACCAAGTACATGTCAATTAGATAGTCATCCTGGGGTATCAGATCTCCTCTTAGCACCTGAGTGATCATAGACTTTCCCCTAGGGGTAGTCAATGTATCCCCATTTTCGGTTCCACTAGGGATTCCTGGCTCATCTATTTCTCCTCTTTCATTTATCTAGTCGGGGTTTTCAATCACAACATATATTTGTCCTATTTTATCCATGTAGACACCTCCTTCTATTTGACAGCCGGTCTTGGGACTATTTCTGAGTCAATTCTAGTTCTCAATCTTACCACAAACCTATTAAGGCCATCAAGATGGATGGGTACTCCATGCACGTTTGTGGATATGTATTGCAGGGATGTCTGATATTCTCCTTCCACTACAGACATAAAACCTACCCTAGGCACAAAAATATGCATATCTTCTGAGGCCATGAATCTTTCCTTTTCTGAATAACTGGATGTATTTGAGTAAATAGAGTGGTTACTTAATTGGGCTACACTTCTTGCAGAAGATATGACACTTCTTTGACTGCCTAATAGTCGTCTGCATCTTAGGTTCATTCACTCCTCAGTTCTTGGGTTTTCTATGGCCTGATTAGCTATCCTTGCAAGTTTCAGCTTCTTCCACTTTTCTTCTTTTAGGCTTTTTTTTTCCACGATACATGATATTCAGAGGCCACGACACATGATACCTATGGTTTGACGATACACCACAAGGAATTGACATGATACATGATATTGGGCTCTTAGGCAATACATGATACTTAGCCATCATGATACGATACTTCATCTATGATGATACATGATACTTGATAAAATTCATGACACATGATACTGTGATAATACTGCCACAACACACAATACATGATACTTGAAAAAGTCATGATACACGATATTGTAATTTAGATGATACACGATACTCTTTTTCCACGATACGATACTGGACTACCAACGATACACGATACTTCCACTTGGTGATACATGATACATGATACTCAACCCGATGATACAGGATACTTGTGAGGTATTGCGATACAAGGGGGAGCGATACATGATACTCGACAAGTATCATGATACAAGGGAATTCAGGTATCGCGATACCTGAACTCAACCCTCTTTTGAACTCCTAATCACCTTCAGTATGCTCACCAATTTTCGTGTGATTATGAGATTGTGACCGAAGGGGTGTCGATGATGCCCTAGATGAAGCTTCTCTAATACCAATTGTTGGAGTTTGAGGTTTGCAAAAGCACGCAAACAACACAAGGAAGAAGAAGCAGCTTGAAGCACAACACACAATATTGAATGTATTACCAAGAGAAGGTACAAAGATAAGTAACCCGGAAGGGTTATAGGTGTATATACAAGTCGAGGGAAAAAACCTCTTAAAGAGGGAAAAAAGTGCCTCGATGGTCCTAGTGTGTTCACACACATCACTAGCAAAATATATAAGCAAGAGCTTGGTATTCTCCCTCTTCTCTTTTCCCAACAAAATTTTACAATTGGTACAAAATTTTTGATGATCTTATCTTCCACAAAAAATCATGATTCTTTGTTGAAAATCATGTTTTTGGGTTTACCTTTGTTTTTGCAATTTTCTCCACTTTTCTTGATGTGATACCTTCCCTTGAGATCCAACAATATTTCTTCACTCCTTTTTTTCCTTCAAAACAAAATGAATAGTGATTTTTCTCAACAAGAAATGTTATTCTTGATGAATAACATTTCTTTTCTTGATGTGATACCTTCCCTTGAGATCCAACAATATTTCTTCACTCCTTTTTTTCCTTCAAAACAAAATGAATAGTGATTTTTCTCAACAAGAAATGTTATTCTCCATTCATCAAGAAATTCTTATCTATTTTCTCTTTTGATTTTTTCTTCCTTCTTTCCTTTCTATTCTGAGTATTGATGATTTACTAATAATATCTTTTTATCATAAGATTTTTGTTTCTAATTTGTTTCTCTATTTTTTTAAATTTTTCTTCTCCCAAACAAAAAGTGAAAGTTTGTCTAGGGTTTCATAAAAGTAAAGCTAAAAAGTTCATAAAGAAAGATTGAGATCTCATATTTTGAAATTAGAGAACAACATATAGCTCCCTACTCCTTCTTCTTAACAAGATGAATGAAGAAATCTTTCCCAAAGATAAACACACTCACCTTTCCATCTTTGCAACACTTGATGATTCACAATAATTTTGAAAAAGTGGTTGTTACCATCAAATTTGAAGATCCAACAAGCTCCAAAGCTCCAATGATTGAAAGCTTTGCTTACTTCTCCGACAACAGTGGCAAAAATGTTTGTTCTACTTTGGAGTTGTCCTCTTCAATCAACATAGTATGAACACAACAACCTCAGACACTTTAAATTCTCAATCCGGGAAGTATACTAAGACCACAACCCCTTCTTCATCAATGGACTCTAGGAGTTGAATACAATCAAGCATTCAGTTTTAGGTGCAAAGCAACGTGGAAAAAAATTGCAACATTCTAGGCATACGTCCATTATCCATAAGCACACATCCTAAAGAATAGTCTATTGGTACATAATGATTGTTTAATCAATCTTGTCCTAAAATTATTTGTGCTTCCATATGTGGTTCCTCCACAAAAAAAAAAAAATCTTCCAAAGAAACTTGTCCTTCAATATTTATCAAAATCATTATCTCTCCTATGCATGCCAGTTTCCTTCTTTTTATGTTGACTGCATCGACATTTTTTTGGAAAATTGCTTCCTACATAGGCCAAGCAAATTTGATGCAAATCACACACTTTGATATGCTTGAGTCTATTTGAGCCATCCTTCTCTCCTTGAACTCTAGTCCCTAGTCCCAACATGGCATGTAGCCATGGTGTCGTTTCTAGTCGTTTTTCATCTATAACTCTTAGTGTGAATACTTTAAGGGTTGGAAGGAAGAGGGTCAAAAAGCCTTTGCATTAATCACTTATGTCAAATGATTATTTGCCTAGATTCCTCTTGAGTTTCTTCTCTAATTTTGTTCTTTTCATCCTTTGTATCTCTAGCTACTTGGAGTATTTCCATTATTTCATCAGTCAAGGGCTCAAGATACCTCTTGAAGCGGCATCCACTAATGTAATCGGGCAAGATATGGCCCTTCAAACTTGCTAATTAAATTGCAACTCAATGGATATTTTTTTAATCAGAAATGGTCCATGACTATTGATTTATTTAGGTAGTGATGTGTGTGAACACTCTAGGACCGCTAAGGCATTTTTTTCCCTCTTTAGGAGGTTTTTTTCCCCCTGGCTTGTATATATGCCTATTGCCCTAATGGCTTATATATCTTTGAACATTCTAGTGGTAATACATTCAATATTGTGTATTGTGCTCCAAGCTTCTTCTTCTTCTTCCTTGTGTTGCTCGCGTGCTTTCGTAGACGTCTAACTCCAACAATTGGTATCAGAGCAAGTCGCCGCTTCATCTAGGGCGTCGTCATCACCCCTCCGGTCACGGTCTTAGAATTGCACAAAATTTGATGAGCATAATGAGAGTGATTATGAATCAAAAGTAATTTGCTTTGTGGTGCCAAAATCACGATCTGAGCTCGTTTTGGCCTCCGAATGCACTATCACAACACTTGTGTAGGCTATTTTGTCTTTTTGAGCCAAATATATATACACGTTCTAGTTTGCCATTATAAGTGCCTCAAAGTCTGCTACAGGTTTAGTAGAACTCATCAGGGTAGTTTTCTTCAACTTTTTCACATACATTCATTTTTTTGCATCAAGGTATTTTAATCAGTGGCCATGGCTAAAAGCAGTGATGTATTTCGTATGTTGGTTATTGAGGATAAGTTTGATGGTATGAATTACCCATTGTGGGCTTATATGATGCGTCATGTATTGGTCACAAAAGGACAGTGGAATATTGTGTAGGGTTTTGAAAGACGTCCTATTACACCTGCAAATACATGTACTAAAGTTGATGCAGATGGTGTTGAAGACGGTGATATTCTATAGATTCCTATTTGTGCTTCGGTTCCTATTGCACCTACTATAGAGCAAATTTGTTCGGATGGCAAAGATGCTCAGGCACATGCATTGATAGCCTTGTCTATCAAATGTTCCATTATTCCTCACATTAGCTCTTGCACAATAGCTAAGGATGATTGGGATACACTTACCACATTGTACTAGGCTAGGAATGAGGCTCGTGTTGCTTACCTCCGAAAATAGTTGGAGAGTGAGCATATGAATGAAGGTAATTCTATGGACAATTTTCTAACAAAGATCAAAGATTTGAAGGAACAATTAGTTTTTGCTGATGAAGTTGCCTGATAGTTCACTTGTGCAGACTGTTCTGAATGATCTTCCTGATTCATATCAAAGTTTTGCTTCTACTATTTGTTTGATGATGAAAGGCAATCCAAATGCCTTAACATTTGAGGAGTTAGTCTCTGTTCTATTGCAAGAAGATTAGTCTAGGCAGAATAGGTCCATTATGCATGTTGCAGATCAAGCTTTCCTTGCTAGTCAAAAGGGTAAAGGTAAATGGAGCTCTTCTACTAGTAAGCAAAAATCTGCTAATTCTGCACAATCAAAGAAGGAAGACAGACGAGAAGAAAACAGAAAAGCAGAAATTGTTTTGCAAATGTTGTAGAGCAATTGGTCATGTCATTAAGAGTTGTCCCAAACTGGATGCTAAAGAGGCAAAGAAGAAAGAGGCCAGAATGGTTGTTGTAGAGGCCTCTACATTGAAAATAGAATCTACTAATCTTGTACAGAATGAAGAATGGGCATTTACTATTGTTTGCAATTTTGATCCATCTTCTCATGAGCAGTGTATGTCTGCAGTAGACTCAGATGTTTGGTATTTTGATAGTGGGGCAACCAAACATATTACCTCACAGTGCAGTCTCTTCACTTCACTTGAGCTTGCCCCTACAAGGAATACTGTCACATGCACCAATAACTCCTCTTATCTTGTCATGGAAGTTGGTAAGATCATTTTGACTATTTTTTATGGTAGTTCTTTCACTTTGTCGGATGTTTTATTTGTGCCAAGGATCAAGAAAAATCTATTATCAGTTTCAGCATTAGCCAAGATTGGCTTGGTTGTGAATTTTGTTGATGATAGATGTATTGTTCATGATCTATCAAATGGCAACGTGATTATTGCTTCTAGCATTTTATGTCGTGGGCCGTATAAGCTCATAGACTATGAAAAATCTCAAGCTATGTCAGATGCAAGGAATTGGCATGCACGCTTTGGTCATCAGAATTTTGCTACTTTCTTATGCCTACAAAAATCTAAAATGGTGTCCTCTTTGCCCAAACTTGAGGCACTCGATAAACATGTTTGTGAAGGCTGTATTTTGGCAAAATGCAGCATTCATCCTTCTCAAAAGATGGCTTAGTTCAAGCTACTAAAAAATTGCACCTTGTACATAGCAATGTCTATGGTCCTATGTAGACACCTTCTTTTGGAAACTATCATTACTTCATGACTTTCATTGATTATTTTTCCAGGCATGCATGGGTATATCCACTTAAAGCAAAGTTCGAAGTGTTTATGTGCTTCAGATAGTTTTTTATTTTGGCCAAAAATCTATCAGCATGCAAAATGGGCACCCTCCATTCTGATCGAGGAGGGGAATATATGTCTTCTGACTTTAATGCATTTACTGGCTGAACATGGGATAAAACATCAATGTATAGTGCCGTATACACCTCAACAGGAAGAACAAGTCAGTCATGGAGATGGCAAGGTGTATGCTCAAGAGTCAGGCTTTACCACATAGTTTTTGGCTTGAGGTTGTCATGTGTGCAACATATGCACTTAATAGGTGTCCCACTAAAGCGATGCAGTCTATCACTCCATATGAGGCTTGGCATGATCACAAGCCATCTGTTGCTCATTTGTGTGTTTTTGGTTGTTTGAGTGTATAGTGCCGTATACACCTCAACAAGAAGAACATGTCACTCATGGAGATGGCAAGGTGTATGCTCAAGAGTCAGGCTTTACCACATAGTTTCTGGCTTGAGGTTGTCATGTGTGCAGCATATGGACTTAACAAGTGTCCCACTAAAGTGCTGCAGTCTATCACTCCATATGAGGCTTGGCATGATCACAAGCCATCTATTGCTCATTCATGTGTTTTTGGTTGTCTGGCATATGCATTAGTGCCTGAGAAACAATGCAGAAAATTGGATGATAAAGGAGTGAAATGTATTTTTGTTGGGTACAGTTCTGAAAGCAAAGGCTATCATTTGTATCATCCACAGACTAAATGCATTTTGGTCAGCCATGATGTTGTTTTCGTGGAGGATGCTATTCAGCCACTACTTTCATGTACTAAGGAGACATCTGTTAGCTCCAAAGACATGTATGATACTTTGTTGCCTCTTTTTACAGGTGGACAGTCTAGTGCTAGTCCTAATGAGGCAACTTCTCAACCTTTACAGGTTTCATGTGATGATGTAGATCATTCTATTTCTGATGGAGATTTACATGATGCACTTGTTGATAACAAATCAAATGTAGCTCTGTCATACTATACTTGTTCATGCTCTCATAGTGCCTCTTTTGCATCATATTGCTATGCTATGGCTACCTCTAGTCTCTGTGATGAGACTGAGCCTATTTCATTTGATGAAGCACAAAATTTTGAACATTGGATGGCTGCAATGCAATCTAAATATAATGTTATCATGAAAAATGGTACCTGGTCCTTATGTGACTTGCCTTCTGGCAAGAAGGCCATTGGCACTAAGTGGGTATGCAAGCTAAATCATAAACCTGATGGAACAATTGACAGGTATAAGGCTAGGCTTGTTGCAAAGGGTTATGCGTAGGAAAGAGGCTTTGATTTTGATGAGACCTTTGCACCTATATGTCGAATGACTACTGTTCATAGCATCTATGCACTTGTAGCTCATCATAGTTGGACATTAAGATAGCATTTCTGAATGGTGACTTGCATGAAGAAGTGTATGTTTCTTAGCCCCGTGGCTTTGTATAGAAAGAGCATGAAAACCAGGCGTGCAGGTCAAAGAAGGCATTATATGGTTTAAAGCAAGCACCATGTACTTGGTATGAAAAGATACATGCCTATCTGATTGCACATGGTTCTGAGAACAGTCCAACTAAAAGAACTTTATATGTTAAGCGTTCTAATGATGTGCTTTTGATCATTGTTGTGTATGTTGATGACATGATGCTCACTTGTCCCCATGATTAAGTGCATCTTTTGCTACTTGAGTGGTACCCGGGTACTTGGATTGTTTTATCCCAAGGGGGGATCACTACCGCCAGATTTACATGCTTTTTCTGATTTTGATTGGGCTGGTTGCTATGGCACTCATGTATCCACCAGTGGTTTTTGCTTCATGCTTGGCAGCTCATGCATATCTTGGTTGAGCAAGAAGCAGCCTACTATGGCCACTTCTAGTTGTGAGGCTGAGTATAGGGCAACTTTCACAGTGATTGTTGAGTGTGTATGGCTTAGATGCATTATGGCTAATTTGGGTGTTGGTCGGTCTTTTGCCACCACCATCTTCATTAACAGTCAGAGTGCATTAGCGGTTGCGAGGAACCTTGTGTTCCATGCTCACACTAAGCACATTGAGGTGCATTATCATTATGTCAGGGGAGAGGTTCTCTGCTTGGGAGATCAGCTTGGCATATGTGCCCATGCGAGAGAACATTGTAGACCTTTTTACAAAGGCTCTGCCTAGGGAGAAGTTTGAAGCTCTCTGCAAAGCTTTGGGCTTACTTCCTTTTGTGGATTAATTCCACATAGCTTTGCACTTCCTCATACATGAGTGCCAACTCCTTGTTCACCGCATCACTCCCAGAGGGATTTGTTGATATATTTAGGTAGTGACATGTGTGAACACTCTAGGACCATCGGGGCACTTTTTTCCCTCTTTAGGAGGTTTTTTCCCCCAGATTGTACATATTCCTATTGCCCTAATGGTTTATATATCTTTGTACATTCTAGTGGTAATACTTGTGCCCCAAGCTTCTTCTTCTTCTTCCTTGTGTTGTTCGGGTGCTTCTACAGATGTGTAACTCCAACAATGGCCTCTCTTTTGAAGCTTTTTGGCATGTTGTTTTAGCATGTATATTGAAAGATGGTCTCCTTCTTGTAAACCCTTAACTTTAATCTGATCATAATAATAATCTTTTGGCCTTCTCTCAACAACATAAAAATTCCTATTGTGGCTCTCAATCACGTTTCTTGTAATTGATCTAGTAGCTCTGCATGGTTAAATAGATCATGACCTTTCCACTCATATTTTTTCGCTACTCTCAGTGTAAAATGAGAAACTCAGTATGTAATATATAATTTTGTGCATACACCAAGTTGAATGGTTTCGCTCTTAACATTATTTTGTAAGCAAATGTGCAAGCCCAAATTGCATGATGTAATTGCTTATCCCAATCACAACACTTGTTATCCACTAGTTTTGTGAGTACTATGGATAGAATCTTATTAGTACTCTTGGCTTGACCATTAACTTGAGGATGATGGAGGGAAAACTTCTTGTGACTATTAGAAAATATTCTAATAGCCATCCAATAACATCATTTATGAAATGTGTTCCCCTATCACTAAGTATCTCGATAGGTAATCCATACATAGTGAAGATCTTTCAAATAGAAATTTAGCTGTGATTAGAGCATCTCAAGGTCTTATAGCTCAAACCTCTACCCACTTTGTCAAATAGTATGCTAGTTTTTTAATATATTCATCATGAGAACCTTTTTCTAGGGAGATAATAGGTCCAACATAATCAATCCCACTTAGCAAATGATCTCTTGCTCATCATTGATATGAGTGACATTTGGTCTCTATGAAAAGGGCATTTAGTTCTATGACCTATCTCACACATTTCAACATAGCTTCTTGCATCCATGTGCAAGGTAGGCCATTATAACCAACAAAAAGGATGTGCTTTGCTATTTGCTTAGGGGAGGAATAGCCCCCTAAATCACTTGTGTGGGCCATTTTGATAATTGGGAAATATTCACTATCATATATATGCACAAGTGCAAGAAGTTTTGTTTCCCTCTTTTCTAGAGTTACTTCCCTATGAGAGAATATTTTTTACATACTTCTTCAAGTGCTTTTCTTCTCATAGCAAAAATACCTTCTAAAATTATTCCTTCATGAAGATAGTCTACGATTGGTTCACTCCATTTTGGTGCTACCATCATGTGATACAAAGTTGAAATGTTTCATGGTAGGTCTTTCAAGGCGAAATTGGCAATTAAAACAACAATTGTGAATGTCTTTAGCCATGTGTGGCCAATAAGATCCTAAATTGCTTTAAGTTTTGTAGAGTCTTAGTTTAGTGGAAATTGCAACCCAAATTGGAAATGTGAGCTTGTGTTATAAGATCCCACTTTTCATCTTCTTCCACACAATAATACAAAATACCTCGTTCATCTTTCCTACCGATACTTCTAGAAATTATTTGAATATCTTTGGCTTCTCAAATTTCGTTTTTATTTGTAGGAAGGTATTGGTGTAGTGGACCACATGTAAGCATAGGAACATAGGGTTCCATCCACTTTGGTACCACCTATAAGCTGAACAAATAGGCATCAAGTAACTCATATGGCACCCCATTGGGTGGCTCACCATTTGTCATCCTAGAAAAATGATCTAAACACATATGGATATTACCTTCTTGATAAAAAACTCAATGTGGAATTCCATCAATAGGAGAAACCATCTTACTAGTCTTCTTGTGTTGCAAGGCTTATTTACAAGGTAGATAAGGTTTTGATGGTAAAAAAAGAAAACTTAGACTTATTTGCTAGAAAATAGTGTCTAAATTTGTTGAATATGTATATCATTCCTAAACCGTCTCTCTCAATTGTGGTGTAATTTTTTTTTGCACTATTGAGCTATCACATAGCATAAGAAGTAGGGGAATCAAGCCCAAGTTTATGTTTTAATTGACTTTGTCACACTCTTTAGTCCATTCAAATTCAAGGATTAAATCATAAAGTGACTTAAATATAATTGCATACATGTGGATAAACACACAGTAGTATCCACAGTGGCCCATGAAAGTTCAAATTCAGTGATCAAAGCATAAAGTGGTCTACCTATAATTTCATACATATGGATAAACCTATAGTCATATCCGCAATGGCCCATGAAAGCTTGAAATTCCTTGAAATTCCTAGGCTTTGGCATATTAACTATTTCTTTGATCTTATCTTCACATGTAGAAATTCCATTATTTGAGACAATATGTCCCAAGGTCTCTACTTGTTTCACCATGAAGACACATTTCTCAAGATTTAGAGAGCCTCTATATTGTCTGCATTTAGCAAACAATTATTCCAACATATGAATATGCTTAGGTCTTAGTGAAGAGCATGTACATAGCTCATCCACATAAATCTCTAACGATTTCCTAAGAAACTATTTGAAGACATGATACATTAGACTTTAGAAAGTTGTAGCGACATTAGTTAGAATAAAAGGCATAACCTTGAATGCATATATCCCCCACTTAGTATCAAAGGCAATCTTTTGTTGGTCTTTAGGGGTGATCATGGCTTCATTGTAGCCTAACCAACCATCTAGAAAACTATAACCTTCTTGCTAGCCACCCTCTCCAAGAGATGATCACTGATTGAAAGTGGATAACTATCCCTAATGATAACGGCATGAACCTTTTTTAGATTGATGAAAATTCTTAGCTTTCCATTTTTCTTGGGCACAATCACTATAGGGGAAACCCATTTGGCGTGCTCAATCTCGTATATGAACCCTTCTTTTAAGAATTTATCTCTTTAATCGTGGCTGAATATACATCATTGTAAGTGTAAGTTCTGTGTTTAAAGGGTTTTGCATCAGGTTCCAAGAGATTATATGGGTTTAATCTAAGGTTCAACACCCTTTAAGTCTCTATAAGACCAAGCAAAAATATCTCTATATTGTTGGAATAACTCTTTTAGTTGAGTTTCTTCCATTTATGATACGTCACTCCCAATGTATGTGCAATTTTGTTCTCCATCTTCTATCATGACAACCACCTTTTCCTTCATTTCTTGGTTGTCATATGCCTATCTTAGGCCTCAACGCCACAATTTTTATACTTTCTATCGCATACTTCTTGAAATTTTTGGGAGGATCAAAGTCATTTGAATTTTTCTCTATTGACGTAACATCTTCTTCATCTTGTTCCTTGACCTTGTATGTGGGATATGTATAATTTATTGGATTCATAATACAACCATTAGCATTAATTTATTTTAGGAACTCCTTACTATTTGAAGCAGTACTTATTTGGGGAACACTTTGGGCTCACAAAATGACTATTAGAGCCACCAAAACACATAAAACCTTTCAAATTGTGCACGAATTTCACCCCATTACACCTTTTGAATTTGTCCATGGATATGTTAGAGTGGGTGATGGGCTCAAGTTTTAGAAGACTCACTTTCAACAAGAAATGGCAACCATTGAATCAATACAAGAAAGGAGGATGAGTATAGAAGAACATATAAAGGTTGCACAATTAAAGAGAAAAGAGAAACATGTCAGCCATATATGGGCAACTCAACTCAAGGAAGGGAACTCGGTGTTAATCCTTTAGCCCCGATATGAACAAATGCATAAGAGGAAAATGGTACCCAAAGTGGGAAGGACCATATTTAGTTAGCTATGTATTTGATCAAGGGGCGATTTCACTCTCAATAATCGACATATAGGAACTCCATTTGGTCAAGATTAGGAGGAATGTGTAACTGACATCAAAGGACATCATCACTTGCTTAATGACTACCCTCTATCCTATCTGGTTTTGAGTTTGGTTCATTTTTTCTTTTTCAACTTTCCTCTTGTAATCATTGCTTCCTCTTTAAAACTCTTGCAATAAATCTTTTGTTTCCTAACCTTTGAGGATTTTGGATGAAGTTGACCCCTAAACTATATTCTACACCTAGCCTTAAGATGTTGGAGTTAGACGTCTGCGGAAGCACGCGAACAACACAAGGAAGAAGAAGAAGCTTGGAGCACAACACACAATACTGAATGTATTGCTAGAGAATATACAAAGATAAGTAGCCCATTAGGGCAATAGGCGTATATACAAGCCGGGGGAAAAAAACCTCCTTAAGAGGGAAAAAAGTGCCCCGGCGATCGTAGTGTGTTCACACACATCACTACCTAAATATATCAACAAATCCCCCCTGGGAGTGATGCGGTGAACAAGGAGCTGGCACTCATGTATAAGGAAGTGCCAAGCTATGTGGAAATCACTCCACAAAAGGAAGTAAGGCCCAAAGCTTTGCGGAAAGCTTCAAACTTCTCCCTAGGCAGAGCCTTCGTGAAAAGGTCTTTTATGTTCTCCTGCGTGGGCACATATGCCAAGCTGATCTCCCCAGCAGAGAACCTCTCCCGGACATAGTGATAATGCACCTCAATGTGCTTAGTGCGAGCATGGAACACAGGGTTCCTCGCAACTGCCAATGCCCTCTGACTATTAGTGAAGATGGTGGTGGCAGAAGTCTGGCCAACACCCAAATCAGCCATAAGACGTCTGAGCCACACACACTCAACAATAGCTATGAAAGTTGCCCTATACTCAGTCTCACAATTGGAAGTGGCCACAATAGGCTGCTTCTTGCTCAACCAAGATATACATGAGCTACCAAGCACGAAGCAAAAACCACTGGTGGACACACGAGTGTCATAACAACCAGCCCAATCTGAGTAAGAAAAAGCATGCAAATCTGGCGGTAGCGATCCCCCCTTGGGATAAAACAACCCAAGTAGCCGAGTACCACTCAAGTAGCGAAAGATGCGCTTAACCGTCTTCCAATGCATGACTCCTGGGCAATAACCTGCGCATCTGTGAGACAACAAACTGAATATCTGGCCGAGTAATGCATAAGTAGTTCAAGCATCCAACAGCCCGCTGATAGAGAACAGCATCAAATGCATCTCCAGCATCATGAAGACTCAATCGTAAACCTGTCTCCATAGGAGTAGCAATAGGCTTACAATCTTCAAGGCCAAAACGCTACAATAATGTGTCAATATATTTCGTTTGACACAAAGCCATTGCACCATCAACATGCATAAACTGAATGCCCAAATAGTGATGCAAATGCCCCAAATCAGACATCTCAAATGAGGCATGCAAATCAGCCTTAAAATCAACAATATGCTTCTCAATAGGACCAGTGTGCAAGTCACCATTCATAAATGCTGTTTTAATGTCCAACTGATGTACATTCCAACCATGATGGGCTGCAAGTGCACAAATGCTCCGAACAATAGTCATACGGCATGTAGGTGCAAAGGTCTCATCAAAATCAATGCCTCTTTCCTGCGCATAACCCTTTGCAACAAGCCTAGCCTTATACCTGTCAACTGTACCATCATGTTTACGCTTCAGCTTGTATACCCACTTAGTGCCAATGGCCTTCTTGCTAGGAGGCAAGTCACATAAAGACCATATACCATTCTTCATTATAGCATCATATTCAGATTGCATAACAGCCATCCAAGTTTCTGAATTTTGTGCTTCATCAAAAGAAACAGGCTCATTCTCATCATAGAGACTAGACGCAGCCATAACATAGCAATCTGATGCAAAGGAGGCACTATGAGAGCGTGAACGAGTACGATATGACAAAGGTGCATCTAATTTGCTGTCACGCAAAGTTTGCACCAGCCATTTTGGCATAGTTTTTGCCTGCTCAATATCAGCTCTCTCATCAACAAGTGCATCATGTAAATCTGCATCAGAAATGGAATGATCTACATCATCATATGAAACCTGCAAAGATTGAGAAGTTGCCTCATTAGGACCAGCACTAGACTGTCCACCTGTAAAAAGAGGCATCAAAGTATCATACATGTCTTTGGAGCTAACATATGTCTCCTTGGTACATGAAAGCAATGGCTAAATAGTATCTTCCACAAAAACAACATCACGGCTAACCAGAATGCGTTTAGTATGTGGATGATACAGACGATAGCCTTTACTTTCAGAACTGTACCCAACAAAAATACATTTTACTGCTTTATCATCCAATTTTTTGTAGTGTTGTTCAGGCACTAATGCATATGCCAAACAACCAAAAACACGCAGATGAGCAACAAATGGCTTGCGGTCATGCCAAGCCTCATATGGAGTGATAGACTGCAGCGCTTTAGTGGGACACCTGTTAAGTACATATGCTGGACAAATGATAGCCTCAAGCCAGAAACTATGTGGTAAAGCCTGACTTTTGACCATACACCTCGCCATCTCCATGAGTGACCTGTTCTTCCGTTCAGCAACTCCATTCTGTTGAGGTGTATACGGCACTGTACACTGGTGTTTTATCCCACGTTCAGCCAGAAATCCATTAAAATCAGAAGACATATATTCCCCCCCTCGATTAGAACGGAGGGTGCCCATTTTACATGTTGACAGAATTTCAGCCAAAACCAAAAGCTGTTTGAAGCACAAAAACACCTCGGACTTTGCCTTCAATGGATATACCCATGCATGCGTGGAAAAATCATCAATGAAAGTCACGAAGTAAAGATAGTTTCCGAAAGAAGGTGTCTGCATAGGACCACAAACATCACTATGTACAAGCTGCAATTTCTGCGTAGCCCGAACTGAACCATCTTTTGAAAAGGAGGAACGCTGCATTTTGCCCAAAATACAACCTTCACATACATGTTTTCCAGGTGCCTCAAGCTTGGGCAAAGAAGACACCATATCAGATTTTTGCAGGCGTAGCAAACTAGCAAAATTTAGATGACCAAAGCGTGCATGCCAAAGCTTTGCATGTGACATAGCCTGAGAATCATGAACTGCACATGCCGAATCATTCACAGATCTTTCATAGTCTATGAGCTTATACAGCCCACGACATAAAATGCCAGAAGTAATAATAAAATCGCCATTTGACATATCATGAACTGTACATCTGTCATCAACAATTTCACAACCAATCCAATCTTGGCTAATGCAGAAACTGATAACAGATTCTTCTTGATCCCTGGGACAAATAAAGCACCTGACAAGGTGAAAGAACTACCATCAGCAATAGTCAGAATGATCTTACCAACTCCCATAATAGGATAAGAGGAGTTGTTGGCGCATGTGACAGTATTCCCTGTAGGGGAAGGCTCGAGTGAAGAGAAGAAACTGCGCTGCGAGGTAATATGTTTGGTCGCCCCACTGTCAAAGTACCAAACATCTGAGTCCACTGCAGACATGCACTGCTCATGAGAAGATGGGTCAAAACTGCAAACAGTAGTAAACGCCCATTCTTCTTCCTGCACAAGATTAGAAGACTCTATTTTTGGTGTAGAGGCTTCTGCAACAACCATTCCAGCCTCCTTTTTCTTTGCCTCTTTTGTAGCCAGTTTTGGACAGTTCTTTATGATATGATCATTCCCTTTACATTACTTGCAAAACAATTTCTGCTTTTCTGATTTCTTCTCATCTTTATCCTGGTTCTTCGAATGTGCAGCATTTGCAGATTTCTGCTTACTAGTAGAAGAGCTCCATTTTCCTTTGCCCTTCTGACTAGCCAAGAAAGCTTGATCTGCAACACGCATAATGGACCTGTTGTGCCTGGACTGATCTTCCTGCAATAGAACAGAAACTAACTCCTCAAATGATAAGGCATTCGGATTGCCTTTCATCATCAACCGAAGAGTAGAAGCAAAACTCTGATATGAATAAGGAAGACCATTCAGAACGGTCTGCACAAGTGAGCTATCTGGTATAACCTCGTTAGGAAACTGTCCATAGAATCACCTTCATTCATGTGCTTACTCTCCAACTGTTTTTGGAGGTAAGCAACACGAGCCTCATTCCTAGCTTGGTACAATGTGGTAAGTGTATCCCAAGCATCCCTAGCTGTTCTGCAAGAGCGAATATGAGGAAAAATGGCACGTTTGGAAGACAAAGCTATCAATGCATGTGCCTGGGCATCTCTGCCATCCCAACGAATCTTCTCTGCAGTAGGTGCAACAGAAACAGAAGCACGAACAGGAATCTGCACAATATCATCTTCGACACCATCTTCATCAGCTCTAGCACCTGTATTCGTAGTACCTGTTGTTACAGGTGTAACAGGACGTCTTTCAACACCCTGCACAATGTTCCACAATCCTTTTGCAACCAATACATGTCGCATCATATAAGCCCATAATGGGTAGTTGGTACCATCCAACTTATCCTCAACAGCCAACATACGGAATACATCACTGCTTTCAACCATGGCCGGTGACTAAAATACCTTGATGCAGAAAATTGACTGTATCTCAAAAAGTTGAAAGGAACTGTCCAGACGAGTTCTGCTAAACCTGTAGCAGACTTCGAGACGCTTATACTGGCGAATAGAAACAGGTATATAGCTTTGGCACAAAAAGACGAAATAGCCTACACAAGCACTGCGATAGTGCGTTCGGAGGCCGAAACGAGCTCAGATCGTGATTTCGGCACCACAAAGCAAAGCAGTTTTGGTCTAGGAAACACCCTGAGTATGCTCACCAAAATTCGTACGATTCTGAGACTGCAAATGGAGGAGTGTCGTCGGCGCCCTAGATGAAGCGACGACCTGCTCTGATACCAATTGTTGGAGTTAGACGTCTGCCGAAGCACGCAAACAACACAAGGAAGAAGAAGAAGCTTGGAGCACAACACACAATACTGAATGTATTACTAGAGAATGTACAAAGATAAGTAGCCCATTAGGGCAATAGGCGTATATACAAGCCGGGGGAAAAAAACCTCCTAAAGAGGGAAAAAAGTGCCCCGGCGGTCCTAGTGTGTTCACACACATCACTACCTAAATATATCAACATAAGATATCCCTTATTTATCTGAAGGATGACAAACATTCCAAGGGCTTAAATGATTCCAAATACCCATAACTATGTAGTAGGCATCAAACTTTGCTATTCCAACACTTCCATTAAAATCAGAATTTTGCAGACTCTAATATGAAGCCTTCTTTATTGAAAATGGAAACCCTAATTTTGGAAACCCTAATATGAAGGCCTTGTTTGCTTTTGCGTTTTATTTGTGTTTCTCATCTTTAATCTCTTTTTCTTTCAAAGAAAGTTTCGGAATCCAGCGAAAGTGGTCCAGCGGGTTCCGGTTTGTCTTCTTTGCCAAATTGGCAATTCGGCAGACTTCTAGCTGCACCTGAGAGTCGATGCTTCAGATCAAAAAGCATATCCATGTATCTCTATATTCTCCCTATGAGTGCGTTTCTAATTTCCTGTTGTATTCGAAAACGAGTTTGGGAAACGTAACACTGCCATTTCTCCAAAAATAGTTCTGGAAAAAGACATTGCTGAGCTCTGTGTTTGTGTAAGGAAGAGCGATGGGAGTGGATGAAATGGAAATGGACGTGGTGCAAGAGCTCGAGGGGCACTCTGATCGAGTCTGGAGCGTTGCATGGAGGCCAGGTAGCGGAACCTCTGGCAGACCGGCGATGCTCGCCTCCTGCAGCGGTGACAAGACCGTGAGGGTCTGGCAGTATAATTCTTCACGAGATCCTTTTTTGCCGCATTGGTCTTGTGTGGCTGTTTTGGATGGGATGCACCAACGTACTATCAGGTCTTGTGAATGGTCTCCCGATGGAAGATTTCTGGCAACAGCAAGCTTTGATGGCACAATAGCAATCTGGGAGAACGTGGCAGGCGACTTTGAATGTGTAGCTTCACTTGAGGGCCATGAGAATGAAGTAAAGAGTGTAACTTGGAACTGTTCGGGCACGTTATTGGCTACGTGTGGTCGTGACAAATCTGTATGGATATGGGAACTACAACCAGGGAATGAGTTTGAGTGCATTTCTGTATTGCATGGGCACTCACAAGATGTGAAGATGGTTTTGTGGCATCCTTGTGAGGATGTTCTGGTGTCTGCTAGCTACGACAATAGCATTAAAGTGTGGATTGAGGATAAAGACACAGAAGATTGGGTCTGCGCCCAAACACTTTCTGATTCTTGGGGCCATACCTCAACTGTTTGGACTGTATCGTTCGATGCTTCGGGACATCGCCTTGTCTCATGCAGTGATGATTTGACTCTGAAGATATGGGATTCACGCAATAATCTGCGATCAGAGGGAAACTTATGGAAACATTTGTGTACGGTCTCTGGCTATCATGACAGAACTATTTTTTCTGTTCACTGGTCCAAGGCTTCAGGATTAATTGCCACAGGAGCTGGTGATGATTGCATACGGATTTTTTCTGAGGAATTCAATGAAGAGAGTACTTTGGGTGGAGATCCAACGTATAAGATGATTCTGAAAAAAGAGAGGGCACATACTACAGATGTGAATTGCGTTCGATGGCATCCACAAGAGGCTTCACTGCTGGCTTCAGCTGGTGATGATGGAGTTGTCAAAATATGGAAAGTAGCTAGTGAAATCTTACACTGACCGGGAAAGTCAACAATAAAGGGTGTTTAAGTCTGAGTAGCTTTGATATAGAGCACACACGTTGGTATGTACATGCATGGATCAAGTAGCTATTATTGAAGTGTTTTTGTATCTTTGAGCAGAAAGTTTCATTTATTGCGTGCCTATGTACAGACACTGTTTACAATTTCTCATGGCATTACAAGTTCTGTATGCCAGACAAGAAAGCATTGGAAATTCATCTCACCAACAGAACATTGCCATTGTAAGAATGATCACATATTATGTATTATTAAAAATGGAAAAAAAGTAAACATATTTAGGTTTATTTGTTTACAAAAATGGGAACCTTACTCAAACAAAAGGCAGGCTTTCTGGGTCATCAACAAGGTTGCCATGCAAGCGCCTCGTTGGATGACCTCATGGGCTGCCAACCAAGCCCAGGCCCACTAGCCTTGCTGGGCATGACTAAGAGGATTGCCGTCTGTCCTTGTCAGAGCCTTGTCCCCATCCTCTCCCTCTGTCCTCATCGTGTAGCCTCACACCCACCTTGATGCACCTCTTACATTGCCCAGGACCAGCACCTCGTGAGAGGTGCACAGAGACACACACACACACACACGCACTCAGAGAGAGAGAGAGAGAGAGAGAGAGAGAGAGAGAGAGAGAGAGAGAGAGAGAGAGAGAGAGAGAGAGAGAGAGAGAGAGAGAGAGAGAGAGAGAGAGAGAGAGAGAGAGAGAAATTCAATTTGTAAGTATTGTACATTTGCTTTCGAACATTACTTTTGGAACCCCAAAAATAGGTTATCTTTTTGAGTTGTTAGTTTTAAGAAAATATTCTGCACAAACATCGTCTACTCCTTGAGACCTTTCTATCCATATCCTACGTGCCTATGTTCAACCTCTCTTGGCCCTAAAATCTGAAACCCAATTTCTTAGCTCATATGCTCAAAGGTCTGCAGTAAGCAGTCAAAGGTCTACAAAAGTCAATTTCTTAGCTCATATGGTCAAAGGTCCGCAGTCAGCAGTCAAAGGTCTACAAAAGTCAATTGGCCGCTTGTGATAATTTTACATAAAAGGACAATGAAAAGCAAACCAAATGTAGCCATGTGGATGGGATTGAGAAACACATCAAAAGTAATGAAAGACCCCATGATTTGTCACTTAATGAAAATTAGCATGCTTTTGGTAGATTTTCAAGATAGTCCTAGCTTTTTTCTAGAAAGAGGACCTCTTCAGTCCAGTTGCATTGCAGATAGTAGATACAGCTAGATCATTCATTGTGGGAACGGATGCTAGTGATGTGGCTATAGGAGCTGCCCTGTTTCAGGACGACAAGCCTGTAGCACTTGAGAGTCGTAAGCTCTCCGAGGTTCAGATGCGCTACACCACACAAGAAAAGGAATTGTTTGCGGTTGTCCACCACTTCATTATATGGGCGGATCACCATTATTTGAAATATCTTTGTGATCAGCCTGATCTTAGAGGTCGAAAGGCAAGATGGGCTGAACGCATGCAAGAATTTGACTTTGAGATTAGGTACCGGAGAGGCGCCACCGATGTGGTGGCTGATGCCTTGAGCAGAATCTCGAAGGTGAATGCCCTTTCTTTTATGGACATAGGGATTGATTTCTATCTTTCTCGCAAGGGGCGTTGTCGTGATGGCTGCCACTTTGGTGGGGTCTGGTAGCGAGTCGAGTCTAGATCAGGTAGTCTAGAAAGCTATGGTGGTCGCTCCACCTGTCAGCTTGCTATTGAGGGACAAATAGCAAAAAAGTGTTCCATTCGTAATGGATTACTTTTCAAGAAGAGCAAGGTGTGTGTGTGCCCGATGATGATGACATACGCCGACGTATCTTCTATGAGTGTCATGATGCACGGAGTGCAAGACACCTAGGCCTACTTCGTACCTTGGCTTTGGTAGGCCGATACTTTATTGGCCACGCACGAGGACCTTTGTTGAGAGAAAAGCTGAGTGATTGAAACGAGAAGGACTACTCTACCCATGACAAATTAATGGTTTCCATTTCTATGGATTTTGTGATAGGGTTACCGAGGACCTAGAGGGGTCATGATGCCATTTGGGTTGTTGTCGATACTCACAAAAAGGGCGAGGTTTATATCGACACGTTCCACAGTGAGGAGCCATGAGTTAGCTCACGTCGTCATGGAGCATTTGTATAAACTTTATGGATTACTTGATGAAATTGTTAGTGATCGTGATTCTAAGTTCACTAGCAATTTTTGGAAGACAGTCTTCCATTTATTGGAGACTTGGTTGAGCATGTCTTCATGGGACCATCCAAAGAACGATGGACAGACAGAGAGCATGGATCAGACTATGGAGGATATGCTATGTGCATATGTCTCTCAACAGAAGTCTCATTGGGAGCGTTACCTTCCTCCGATTGAGTTCGCTTATAACAGTACTAAGCATTCGACTATAGGGTATAGCCCGTTCATGTTGATGTACGGTTATGAGCCAAGGCCACCGCTTGCTATTGGACTCACGAGTGTGCAGACTCTGGGTGTGGTTGATTTCTTGAGGGATATGCAAGAAATGCTATAGACCGCGAAGGAAAGCATAAAAATATTCCAAGATAGAGCTGTCTTTTGCGGTTACCAACACCATAGACCTCGTGACCTACACGTTGGCATGTGGGTTCGGGTTCTGAGAGATTCCGAGACGAATCGAACTTGCTCATGCATGAAGTTATCTTCCCGATATTTTGGTCCGTTCGAGATCACAAGGAAGGTAATTGGTGTATCCTATGAGTTAGAACTGCCTCAAGGAAGCACTATTCATCCTGTGTTCCACGTTAGCCGCTTGAAAGAGAGACTTGGGCACGATGATACAGAGATGCCTCCGGAGGAGATTCCTTCCTTGGAGGATACTGTTCGATATGTTCCACTAAAGCCAAAGATTGTTCTGGACTAGAGGGAGAAGAAGTCTCATAGGGCTTCCTATCTTGAGTATCTGAGAAAGTGGAAGCACAAGCTTGAGTCAGCTTCGACTTGGGAGTTGGTTAGATCATTGAAGAATTGTTTTCTTGGGTTTATGATTGAGGAGATTGTCGAGGACAACAATTAAAAAATAAGAGTGTAAGTGTTACATCTCCACCCTTTTAGGACATCTGGATGGGGGTTTGCTGCGAGTGTCCGGTCAGGAGGTGTCCGACCAGTGTGTACTGGGACTAGGACTGGCCATTTCAGTGTGAACTGGGTCATTTCACCTGAGTCCTCTCATTTGGCATTCTTGGCATTTGCCAGGACTGGACCCTTGGCTTCGCATGGCAGAGCCGCATCACCCGTTCTGGTGGGGGATTGGTGGTATGGGACTTCAGTCTCTTGAGGTGGCTGCCCGTTGCGTGCTGCAAACTCCCAAGCTCGAGGGTGAGCCCGTATGGGCTCTATGGCTGGGAGGTGAGTTTGATGTCTGCCCTTCTATTTGTTTGTGAATATGGCTTGTGTCTTGACTTGTCCTGACGGGAGGATCCTAGAGGTTCTAATAGAGAGTCTGATGTCTTCCTTTATATGTTTTTGAATATGGCTTGTGTTGTGTCTTGTTGCAGGGCTGATCTTGGAGGGATCTAATGGAAGGAGGGGGGAGAGAGAGAGAAAGTGTTTTTACGTCTATTAAGAGGGCAAACTCGGTCTATGAGACAAATCAATGTACATGGGTGTGTTTTTTGTCAATCGGAAAAGATAAAAGTGCTGAGAAAACTGGTGAAGCTGATATAGATCTCCGTAGTATTCATTTGGGGCGAGAGAGAGAGAGAGAGAGAGAGAGAGAGAGAGAGAGAGAGAGAGAGAGAGAGAGAGAGAGAGAGAGAGAGAGAGAGAGAGAGAGAGAGAGAGAGAGAGAGAGAGAGAGAGAGAGAGAGAGAGAGAGAGAGAGAGAGATTATGGTACTCGCTGAAGCAGCTCCTCACATACATCTACCTCCATGCTCAACTTTGCTCACAAGGTGTGCTTCAGAAAAATGAGGCAGAGTCTGTTTCCTGATGGACTTGAGCAGCACGGATTGCCTCCCCTCTCCCTTGCAAATCCTTCTTGCCTCACATACAAAACAGGGGGCAGTTTGCCATACACCCACCTCTTCTCCACAATTGTCTTCTAAGTTCTGCCTTAAACCTGCAGAAAGGATTATCAATCTGCAGACAAACAGGTCTGTCTTAGTTGAGAAACAGCCTCTGCATTGGTCCTTGCAACTCTCGATTGGAGCATGGCTACCTCCTCAAAGGAAGCTCCTATTGCTATTGTTAATCCATCTTTAGCGATTATGAAGCCTGATGGAGTCGGCCCTGGGCTCGCCATTCTGCAGTCCAATGCTGGTGCTGCAAAGCCAGCTTCTAAAAGCATTGTCAGTGTGCCCTTCCCACAATCCATTCATCCTCTGGATCCACTCACTCCAGCTGAGATCGCCGTTGCTGTCATCACAGTAAGGGCATCAAGAGGCACTCTTGAGGTGCTTGATGGAATGCGTTTTGTGGAGATAGTACTTAATAAGACATACAAACATATAATTGCTCTGGCTGATGTCAATTCTTTTCTTCCTCTCCAACCTTTAATCCTCCACAGTCGGAAAGGGAACAGTTGGAAAGGGAGGCCTGTTATTCCCAAGCGATTGCCACCTCGATAGGCAAAACTTACTGTTTACAACAAACTCAAGAATGAGCAGTGTATGGATTATGGAATTGACTGAGGTTTATGCAGCTGTCCATGGTAGTCTCCACTGATGCAAGGTTATTTCTTTTGATGCCATATCTGATGGCCAGACGTTGGTTGCAAGTACATGAAGCTTGTGGATGCTAATGGCAGATCAACAGACATTGAGCATGGAGAATGTTGAAGGCTGGAAATGATTCACCCACAGATCTTCCCTGTATATGGATTTTTTAAAGGATAGTGTTGGAAATCATCAATGCCATCCTGTCTTATGCTTTAGCATGAAATCCAGAGGTGTTCTATGCAAGTGCTCCTTCAACCTTTTTGGAATCATCTATGACTTTGAGCTGATTAAAAATCTTTATATTGTTTTGTATTTCTGCTCTCATGGATGCTCATAGCAATGATGCTGAGGTGTCGGTGGAGAAAATACCAGAGACTGTGATAGAGTGGAGAAAGTACTGGAGCTCGGGATAGTTAATACGAGTTCTTGACATGGTAAAGACATGAGGATGTTTACACGGGTGTGTTTTACATACGAGGAAGAGCTTCATCTAGAGGAATTCTTTGTTCCTTATGTATAGCAACTTGTTATGTCTAGTTGCAGCATTTATTGGGATCTTCACTTTATCATGCTGTTTCCAAGCAGAACGGTAGCTAAGGTTGAGAAGGTTGAGAGATTTTTTGACAAGACTCGATATTTCAACCACTTCCAGTGTTGAATATTCAGAGGTCAGCAGAATGTTAGGCAGATGGTATGCTAGCTAATAGTAGGAGTCAAGTTCTGATGTTCACAAGACACATTTAACTTAAAAGTTTCAAGTGGGAATGCTATGGATGAGTTGAGTCCATCCGGACAATCATTTTTAAACAGATGTGCAGCTGTTGCTAGTCTCTGTCTGATCATGGGGATGCTGATAACCCTGGGCACAGTGCCATAACAAGTAAGCAGACGGGCAATAATTTGAAGCTAGTGAACAGAAATACGAGATAAACCATTCTTCAGAGGCATTTGCAAAATTAATACCGACAAGAAGATTTAGTGTACAGGATGCCATTAGTTTGTTTGAGAATAACAAAGGAGTCAGTTGAAACATCAAAGAAACAGCAAATATGCAAACATGATAGTGCCTCAGCATCATCACAGTGTACTGATACAGGATCATCTTCCACAGGAGCAATATGGAATTCAGCTGGATATGAAGAAAGAAGTGGTTTTGTGTGAGAATCTCTCCTCAGGCAAGCAAGGGGTTGGCCAAACAATAATGAAAAAGAAGGATGTTAATGCAGACTTAATGCCCCTGCAGGCAGAATCTTCTAATTCAGTATTTAAGGAACGTGGTTTGAATTCATCTGATCATGAGAAGCACACATTAGACCACAACCATTTTAGTCTAATGGAAAATCTATGTTTTAGTTTAAGCACATGAGAACAAGGACAATGTTTGGCTATTCTTCATATGCTCTATCTGCGAATACCTCTATGATTCATCAGCAAGCTTTGAATGCTTTATGGCACTCTTCTTGTATAAGCTCAGTTTTTATCTCTGGGATGGAGAGCCCTTGAATGGAGAGCATTTGTAGAGCCACAGAGTTCTTTTCCATGTGAATCCCCTCCCCCTTCCTCAACAATTTTGTTTTTCCTCGGATTAAATATACAAGTGGTTGACTCTATTATAAACTGCAGATGTGAACATATGAATGGACTTGCCTTGGCTGCAGAAAATCAAGGACATATCATGGACAAAGATGGTTACAGAGGGCCAAGGCAGCATGCAATGTAGTGGAATGCAGCAGAGCCACAACTGTGGCTTGACAGATTGGCTTTTCATAACAATGATGGGTACAAGAGAACTCTTTAAGAAGGCAGATAGAGAGAGCTACAGGATGTGACTTGGGGGGGGGGGGGGAGGGGGGGGGGGAGAGAGAGAGAGAGAGAGAGAGAGAGAGAGAGAGAGAGAGAGAGAGAGAGAGAGAGAGAGAGAGAGAGAGAGAGAGAGAGAGAGAGAGAGAGAGAGAGAGAGAGAGAGAGAGAGAGAGAGAGAGAGAGAGAGAGAGAGAGAGAGAGAGAGAGAGAGAGAGAGGAAGGAACATTCGCAGAGAGCACAAAGACACAGAATGCTACGACTGTGTTGAGCCACTCAAGAACTCCTCCTAGAAGGTGTGACCTTGAGATGCAGAGAAGAGTTGGTGCCCTTAGCATCAAGAGGGCATCACACTAAGTGGTCCCAGTCTCTAGAGATGACTCTACAGATAGTGTAGCACATACTACTTGCAGAGTTCATTGTGATTCATAGTATCGGTGATTATCTTTATCAATATTGCTCATAGTCTCATAATACCCTTGTGTATTCGTGGCTCTCTGCATTCGTGTATCTTTTTCACAGTATGTATCGTTACAACAATGATCACTGACTCATTATAGTGATCTTGTTCATTGAGTGTGTTTCGTCACAGTCTCTGTACATGTGTATTGATCTTGTTCACTGAATATGTATTCATGTCAATTGTGTTATACAAGTGGTTTAACTTCGGCTCCAATGTGTAACTTCAGCCAACATGTATGTCTCTGCCCGTGTAACTTCGTTCAGCCATTATGCCTGACTCTATTTGCATGTTAGTCAGCGAAAAATGTAAAAGATTGTTATGTAAGATTAATTGTGTTTGATTACAAGTCATTTAGAGTGATTCATGATTCCTTTGACTCACAATCAGCTCTGCATTCCCTCCCCGACCTGCAGCATGGCTGGTATATATGAGGGCACTAATTTATCCCTGGTCCTCTATCAACTGCTAACTGTCAAGTACAAATACCCTCCGCAGAAGCTCCAGGCCTTGACAGGCATAGCCCTTGCCACATGTCTCCTCAGCTATGCGGCTGCAACCCAGCCTTGGCAGACATAGCGGTCACCGAAGGTTTCCTCAGACTGTCAAGGAAACCCCAACAATCCAACACATCTCTAGTCACACTCAATGGGTCTATAGAGCACCTGAAAGAAGTGCTTCTTCTGGCATCCTCATTCCCCACTGAGCAGCCATAGGATCTAACAGATCCTTGAGGACGTGAGTCAATGCCCATAATCCTCTTAATCCTGTGAATATGCATCCAGGGTTCCACCTTGACACTCCACATCATGTGGAGCAATGAGTGAACTCATGCCCCTCTCCTCTAGCATATCACCTCATGTGCTTGAATTCAGGCAAAGGAATCCTCCTGACCATGGGTAAGCCCCCATGCACAGTGGGTGAAATCAAGGTCGGAATGCACACATGTCCTCAAGTCTGCATCCAAGCAGAGATGTCTCTGATGCTATGGAAGTGCAAGGGAAGATAACCCTTTTTGGGATGTAGCTTGGCGTGTAGGGCATAGCAGTCATCATGTCATATATTGGCCAAACTGGACCGGCCGAACTGATTGCTGCTATGTAATGGGCTGTGGGAACTTCTCCATGATGAAGGAGGTGGAGTGGCTGAGTGCAAATTTTGAGGCTTAGAAGTGCAGGGAGAGCTCCTTACTGAAAGTGCAAGCTAAGCAGTCAAGTATCATGCCTAAGAACGAAAAGAGAAATCCATTTGCAATCTTAAGTTTTTCGACAAATAAAAGGTTTTCCATCTCCACTAATGTTCATCCACTTCCTCAATAAAAATAGTAGAAAGCTTCTAGATCTTTCTATTTTATTCACAACACCCAAGACAAGTAGTGCAACCACCAAAATAATTCGTGGGGAAAGAAATTCCTATACTAAAGAAATAATTTTTATCACTTGTAGTAGCCCAACAGCATTGCTGACATGGTAAGTGCGATGGTGGGAGTCTTGATGTGACAGTATTTTAACTGCCTGAAGTCAGCCGCCTTGCCATGCTTGGGAGGGAAGCAAGCATCAACCACTGTTGCGATTGGAGGGTGTCACGTGGCTGCCTATGGGGTATCAAGGCTGCCATTAGGAACAGGGCAGACATAGAGTTAATTCTTTTTATTGTAGGCCTCTTCCTTGGCATAAGGAGATGAACCTCTTTACATGATCAATGGAGTCTTCCTATACCAAACCTTAAAAAGTAGGGAACTCAATGCTAATTCTCGTAAGTCCTCGATTGTGGAACCGAGTATCCTCCAATGAAGTGTTGGAAGTAGAGTTTGGTGCTTGTTGGGCCTTCTTTTGACAAGGTGTCTGAGCAATTCAACTAGTTTACTTGGGCATTCTTCAGAAAATTCAGGGCATTCTTCAGAAAATTCAGTAAATGGTAAAGGAGGTGGTATCCTAGATGGAGTGTAATGAGAGCTCTTTTTCTATTATACGTTTTCAGTGAGATCTTAAGAGGACTAAGAAGAGTTTCTCGTCAAGAATTGTGTGGGACATAGATTTGTACACACCTGCACTCTACTGCAATAACAACCTAAGCAAGGACTTGAATTATGAAAAAAAATGGATAAGAGTAAAACTAACTTCCAAGAGGGCTACCTTCCTTTCCTCACACATAGCATGCAAAGGTCCCACCAAGCATGCCAAATTGTAGCATCCCTTGATAGGTGACTACTTTAGGAACTGGCTCTCTGTTGAGAGGCCTATTGAGGATGAAATGCTGGAATTTAAATGAATAGCCTGAAAGAAACAAGGTTATGATCTCCAAGACAAAACTATGAGACATTTCCCAAGTATGAGTAGCACATAATTAGATGACAAATAGAAAAGGGGGGGGGGGGGTGGGGGGGAGAAACAACCAATTGAGGCACTAGTAACTTCTTTCACATAACAATACAAACATGTAAGTTGCTTGCAAAACTAATAGAGACCCCCCCCCCCCTCGGGGCGAAAAAAAACAACAATGGGAACCATAGCAATACACAAATGGAAAATACATAGCCAAGAGTAATAAATAACTAAGAAGACAACAAACACTAGGAAATCCAACACTTGGACAAAAGATGATGTAGAGCCAATACTTATGCATACAAATTTGGGGTGCTATGATCTCCCATCTCAAGTCTTTGCACCATTCACAATGCCTTGACTAGATGGTGTTTGGAGAGTAGCACCTTCATTAGAAACAAGAGAGGCAAAAGCAAAAATAGACTATGTATAAGAGTGAAGTATTGATTTTCATCACATATGAAGCTCTTTCCTTTGATAGAGCTACTTGATTCAAAGTTTTTTCTAGCTAATGTGAGGGAGTAGTAGCTAGCCTAGATCGGAGCTTCCATGCGTTGAAGCTTACCCTTACATGACAAGTTATTCATCACAAAGCTCTTATCATGCATCCAAAAAGTGCAAATACAAAGATCTAGACGATGCCTTATGTTTTGTTGGATGGAAGTCATATGCCATGCATTGGATACCTTAGGACTTTCTACACTTCTCCATTGTAGATTCCCTACTTTGGATCCAATCTCACCTTGTCTAGTTGGCCTAGCTCCTCCTCTTTGTTGAGTCCATTGCCTACTCCTTCCATTTGGTCCACTTCCTAGCTTAGTTCACCCAGGGATGTCTTCTCTAGATTATGCATATAATAGTTCTTTGAGACTTTACTACCCTCAAGGCTACCCTAACTACATGAATTGCACTCATCAAACAATACTAAATTGCATGCTTATCACTTCAAGCATATATGTGAGGACTCGTTATTTAGTTCTTGTAACAAATCAGTGGATTGGATTGACTTGATTTTGTCTACTTTTGACCTTCTAAGGTAGGCTCGTGTATGGGAAGCTATTGGACCATGGTCCAATTTTTCTAATTTTGGTCGGCCAGTTTTTGGACCATAATTGGACTATGGTCTAGTCTTGGTCCACCTTGGCCGAGTAATTTTTTTGTACCCACATAGACCATGGTCCACCTTGAATACTGAGTTGGCCATTCTTTGGTCTAGTGTCTACTATAACTTCTTGGTGTATAGCTATGTTAGATCCTTCGAAATCCTTCTTGCTGGACAAGTCAAGACACAAGTTGAGTCCATAGACAATAGAATGGAGGACATGAGATTCACCTCCCAACAATAGAGCCGATATAGGCTCACCGTCGACCCTGGGTGTGAGACTCTTCTCACAAAGGAAACTTGCAAACATGAGACTCTTCTCACAAAAGAAACATGCAAACGTGAGACTCTTCTCACAAGAGAAACTTGAAAGTGGGATGTGTGCTACTCTCCTTCCAGCTTATTTATGCCCTTGCTTCCCATCTAGAAGGTCTCTAGAGCCTTCTTGTGTGACATGTGGCCATCATGCACACTAGATCTCCCTCTTAAAGGTGAACCTTAGGATCTGGCTTGGATCCATGTCTAACATTCTCTCCCCCTTCTAAAGATCATCGTCCGCAATGATCACAAAGGAGAGTGTTAGTGGACACCCTTCCAAGATACCAAATACTATGGAGCGAACTAGTTCTACATGCACTTCTCCCGTCTAGCATCTCTTCTGGAATATTTGGTATCGTCTTTTTTTGATGATGGGAAAATCTGAAATTCAAGCCTTGGTCTTGGCAAATCTTGCTAATTCTTGGCCCCTACTTAAAATTCTATAGACTATGTGGATCTTCCACCGAAGACACATGCAATCTGAAGACATTCTATGTGAACTTGCTAACTATCTGTCAATAGTTCCCTTGTCTTCTACATATGTCTAAGATATATGCAACTAAGAGTTATGGGATGTATGCTACAATCTATCTTAGAAGGAAGTAAATTGACTGCCTTCTCATGTATTATAGCTATATTTAACCTATTCTATCTTCTTGCCTAACATATGTACCCTGACATATCCTATGGAATCTAACTCATCTTCTAGGTTTCTTGTATGGACTTGATGTGAATATCTCATGTAATATGAAAATTATCTGTATGAATCTCTTACCTTCTTGTATTCCACTATCTTCCACATAAACCCTAAGTCTCATGACATCCCTTTTGCTAAAATATATATCACTAACTCCTATAGTCTAAAGACATGTTCTCTAGACATATGTTGGATCTTCTACTATCTCTTGGATGGATAGAAGTCATCTTTTTTTATCTCATGTTGATTCCTTTGGATCTTATAAATACACTGTGTCCCTTCTAAGGATGCACTCGAACTTATGTCCTAATCCATTCTGCTTATTGACCTTGACACATACAAAGCTATATTTATGATATTCCAAAATTCATCTTAATAACTTGTGTCCTTGTCAATACCAAGATGTTTTCTATATGAAAAATCATGGTTACTATTCCAATTCCTTTAAATATCTTGCTTACAAACCTTTCCTTTCCATTTATCTATTCCAATCTGTATTGGAACATGGACTTGATTTGTTTGCTTTAGAGAGGTAAAATCATCTTTCTTTCCTTCAATGGAGTCATTAGCGATGGATCGATATTTATGGAACTACCATAATTGTTTACATAGTTGGTGTATGTACCCTTCTTGTTTGAATTCTCAATAGATTTGGTATTTTTCACCTTTCTATACTAAAATACATATCTTTGGTCCACTGTTCACTTTATCTTCTTTTGAGCTAATTGATCACTTTTGATGATGTCATATGAATAAATATATCAAACTTCTTTTCCAACTTATTTTCCATTTAGAACTAAGTTACCTGCTTGCAGACATTGCCTTGTTGTGTAATCACTCCTTGCTAAAGAAAAACCTTGCCTTGTTTGCTAAATGCAAACCTTGCCTTGTGTAATCACTCTCTATTGGAAATCTTGACCACAACCTTGCCTTGTCTGCTCAATGCAAAGCTTGCCTTGCTATTTAACCTTGTCTCTCACTACTGAGGATGTAGACTATAACCTTGCCTTGTTTTCTCTTTACAAAACCTTTCCTTTCTATGTATCTTGGCCATCCTCTCTTGAGTATTTGGCCTACATACTTTCCTTGTTTGGTGAATGAAGATGAGTCCAACTAGGATCTCTATTCTTAGGTAGAGAAATAGATAGAACTATCCCATCTTCTGGTACTAAACTTCTATGGAATCAAGAAATGATTTCTTCTATAGACTAATAAATATGAATTCAATGTCTAAACTTCCAGATCCCAAAGGTCCTTACATGACTGGCTAAGCTATCCCTTGTCTCAATCAGCCCTTTCAACAAAAGGGCAACTCTCACTTATTCTAGTGACCATAGGATACCTTAGGGTCCTTTATATACAACCATAAGATCTTAAGACTCATACCTTGACTTACTTATCATATCTTGGCCTTGCCATTGTTTTGCCTTTGTCTTAGCCATAATCAAAAAATAAGTTCCTATGATGTCCTGAAAGAATAACCAGCAACCACATGGGCATCATATATAGTGTTGCTTTTGCCTATGCTTCTACCAACATTCAACAACATCATCTTGTGTATAGAAATCTTGTTTATGTACAAGCTTTAACTTTTTACGCAATTCTACTACTTCATCCTGTAAATCATTAATTTGGGCCATGATTTTTTTTTTTTAATGGAGGTTCAGCCGAAGCCTACTCCCTCGGACTTTAACTTTGAAATTGCAACTGTACAAGTGAATGGGCATAGTACCCGCGGGACCCCCCGTATCCCACAAAGCAGGGGTTAGACAAGGTTACAACTGTATGAGACATGGTTACAACTGGGTTTAACTGGCCTAAGCCTTAACATGTCTAGCCTAGGACTTGAACCTTGGACCTCCGCCTCAAGAGGCCAAAGCTCAACCAACTCTCCTACAGGACGTGGACATTTGGGCCATGAAATTGATGTGCTGAAATAGATCTTTCTTTAAAGAAAAAAAATCTACTTTTCAAGCTTAGCAAAGAGCGTTTGCTGTTCCTCCTAGATAGTGGCATTGTGTTCCTCGAGCTGTTGAAATGCTCCTTGAGTCACTAAATCTTACCAATGGATTGTTGTACTTGCGCAATCAGCTGCAGATTCTCGGATTGCGTAATGTGTGCCTCATCACACACTCCTTTATAAATATGTTCTAGAGGAAGCTATTCCTGTTGGAGTCGGCCGCGTTCTTGCTGCAATATTGTAATTGTGGTATCTTGTAAGCCTTGTATGTTGTGTTCTTGGTCATGGAGATGCATTCTTACTTTGGAAAGGCTGGACAAAATGTTGATGTTTTTTGTTCTCAGACGTTCAACAGCCAAGTAGTTGGAAAAGGCGTTGTGCTATGGATAACGGAGTTCAGTGAACATCTAGGAATGGGTGTGATGGAGCAGGTCGGCCATACCCAGTAACGAGTAGGGATGAAAATCATTGTCGATGCCGATATCCAAAACTGAGGCATCGGAATGAATGTAGTTTGTACCCCGAGAAGGGTGCCAATATGGAGAGGCAGGCACGTGGTGAGGGTGTGTGCAAAGGATCATCGCCGGGGTGGGGAGTGGAAGGGGGTGAGTAGGCGATTGTGCAGAGGAGTGGTGGGAGGAGTATGGACGATGTGGAGTAGAGTGGGTTGACGTGATATGGGAAATTATCATTAGGCGGGGTGGCGACTTTGGTGCAGTTATCACCTTCGACGAAGGTGGGGATGAGGCTATGGAGTGGGAGGAGGATGTAGAGGCTGAGGAGGCAACACCGATCGGAGGTGTGGAACGTGGGTGATGCCGACAGAACAAAACAACAACTGATATTTCATCTTCGACCTCAGAGAGAACGAGTATTTGCATGAGAATGATCGGAATGTGAGTGCACAGAACTAGTAGGATATGATAAGAATGGGGAATTATCCATGAAAGAGGATGGAAAACATGTAGGGAAATCTAGACTTAGGGCGACATTTATGCGAGATGGCATCAGTGACGCAGAGACATTATTTATAAATGTGGCAAAAAAATAACTTAGCCCAATTGATGGGCGTGGTCCTAATAACATGGAGAAGGGAGTAGAAAAGGTGAGTAATGCCATAATCTTTGGTTTTGCAAATTGAGGGAGACAACTAGGAACCGTAAAATGGTGCATTCTGATTCGGGCCCTTGGAAAATGATGTACTCATTAGAAGAATATTTCATGAAGATCCTATGCATGTCATCTATAGGCAAAAGGTCAACTTCTTAGACACCTTCTTAGGGGAGATGGAAGCATCTAACAATATCATCGATCGTAATGGTTGAGGCTACTCTGTGTAGGTATGGAATTTACCATGCACATTATTCAACTGTATAGTGTTAAATATCCATTATGATTTACTTCGATAGTGGGTAGGTGGAAGTCGTAGTCCAATCGAGCAGAGCTACCATACATGCAGATGTGCATGGTCAACATCAAAGAAGGTTGCAGTGATGGTTTCAGAAGGAGGAAGGGGTTCCATAATCAGAATGCTAAGAGCACAATGGCAAGGCACTATGATTGCAATTAGTAAAATCCTAGAGTCAATATAGACATGAGGGGGGCAAGTCATAAGATAAAACATAGGCTAATGCATAGGAGAAAGATATAGAGCTAGTGGAACAAGAAGGTTAATGAGTAATCATGAGAACTAGTATTGTGAGATGTAAAGAGGAAATCATTAAAGGGAGGTGGAAACATAAAATGATGATTAAACAAAATTAAGAAGATGGTATTGTTGGGACAGGTGGTTCGCAAAAAGGTTGCAATTCTGACCCATGTACTAACTAGAGTCAGATGCTCACTAGAAAGTCTTTGTAATTGGAAAGTAGCTGGACCAATTTTCATCATAATACGGTACATTTTAGTCTTATGAACCTTGAACTTTCTCGCCTTGTGATGTGTCTTGGAATTAAAACACCCTCCGAAAAATAGGGAACCATAAAAATTGATAATGAGTATGAGCTTGTTGTTGTAAGGGAACTAGTAATCTTGTCTTCATCCAAATGTCCCAATGCATCTACATGGAAAAAGATAGACTCTTCAGGTAGAATCTTGTGGATAATGGCCACATGAAGGCTAGGAACTATTAATTTGAGAGGGGAAAATTATGGCTTCCAATCCATAAGACAATTTGAAAGGAGTAAATTGTATGGCCACCTTTAGACTGTTTGATAAGCCCATACTATTGAATGTAAAAGTTGGTACCATCTTTCTAGAAATTCAAGTACTTCTACTACAAGATTTTGCAGCATTGTTAGTAAAAAATTGTTAGTGCTTTCAACTAAGCCATTCACTAGAGGATAATACAAAGTACTGAACTTATGGAGGACTCCATACTGGTGAAATAATTGTTGGAGTTCGAGGTCCATGGAAGCACGTGAATGGCACAAGGAAGAAGAAGAAGCTTGAAGCACAACACACAAAACTGAATGTATTACCAAGAGAATGTACAAAGATAAGTAGCCCATTAGGGTAATAGGCATATATACAAGCCAGAAAAAAAAAACCTCCTAAAAGAGGAAAAAAAGTGCCCTAATGGTCCTAGTGTGTTCACACACATCACTACCTAAATATATCAACAAATCCCCCCTTGGGAGTGATGCGGTGAACAAGAAGCTGACACTCATGTATAAGGAAGTGTCAAGCTATGTGGAATTAATCCATAAAAGAAAGTAAGCCCAAAGCTTTGCGGAAAGCTTAAAACTTCTCCCTAGGTAGGGACTTTGTGAAAAGGTCTACAATGTTCTTCTACGTGGGCACATATGCCAAGCTGATATCTCTAGCAGAGAACCTCTCCCTAACATAATGATAGTGCACCTCAATCTGCTTAGTGCGAGCATGAATCACAGGGTTCCTCGCAATTTCCAATGCACTCTGACTATTAGTGAAGATGGTGGTGGCATAAGACTGACCAACACCCAAATAAGCCATAAGGTGTTTGAGACACACACACACACACACACACTCAATAGTCGCCGTGAAAGCTTCCCTATAATCATCCTCACAACTAGAAGTGGCCACAACAGGCTACTCTTGCTCAACCAAGATATGCATGAGCTACCAAGCATGAAGCAAGAACCATTGGTGGACACACGAGTGTCATAGCAACCAACCCAAACAGAGTCAGAAAAAACATGTAAATATGGCGGTAGTCATCCTCCCTGGGATAAAACAATCCAAGTAGGCGCGTACCACTCAAGTAGTGAAAGATGCGCTTAACTGCCTGCCAATGCTTGACACCTACGCAATGCATAAACCCGCTCATCTCCGAGATAGCAAACTGAATATCTGGCCGAGGAATGCATAAGTATACCAAGCATCCAATAGCCTGCTGATAGAGAACAACATCAAATGCATGTCCAATATCATGAAGACTCAACAGTAAACGTGTCTCCATAGGAGTGGCAATGGGTTTACAGTCTTCAAGGCCAAAACGCTGCAATAACATGTCAATATGTTTTGTTTGACACAAATCTATTTTGCCATCAACTTGCATAAACTGAATGCCCAAATAATGATGAAAATGTCCCAAATCTGATATCTCAAATGAGGCATGCAGATCAACCTTAAAATCAGCAATATGCTTCTCATGAGGACCAATGAGTGGGATGTCATCAACATACACAACAATGATCAGAAGAGATCATTTGCACACTTAACATATAAGGTTCTTTTAGTTGGATTGTTCTCAAAACCATGTGCAAGGTAGGCACATATTTTTTTCATACCAAGCACTTGGTGCTTGCTTCAAACCATATAATGCCTTTTTCAGCCTGCACACCTGCTTTTCATGCCCTTTCTGCACAAAGCCATGGGGCTGAAAAACATACACTTCTTCATGCAAGTCACCATTCAAAAATGCAATTTTAATGTCCAATTGATGTAGTACATTCCAACCATGATGAGCTACAAGTGCATAGATGCTACAAACAGTAGTCATTCAGCATGTAGGAGCAAAGGCCTCATCAAATCAATGCCTCTTTCTTGAGCATAACCCTTTGCAACAAGCCTAGCCCTATACCTATCAACTGTTCCATTGGCGTATGCTTCAGCTTGTATACCCACTTAGTGCCAATGGCATTCTTGCCAGGAGGCAAGTGACATAAAGCTAGATACCACTTTTCATAATAGCATCATATTTTGATTGCACAACAGCTATCCAATTTTTAGAATTTTGTACTTCATCAAATGAAATAGGCTCATTCTCATCATAGAGACTAGAGGTAGCCATATCATAGCAATCTGATGGAAGAGAAGCACTATGAGAGCCACAACAAGTACGATATGATAGAGATGCATCTAATTTGCTATCTCACAAAGTTTGCACCAGCCATTTTGGCATAGTTTTTGCCTCCTCTATAAGTTCTCTCATCAACGAGTGCATCATGTAAATCTACATAAAAAATGGAATGATCTGCATCATCACATGAAACCTGTAAAGCCTAAGAAATTGCCTCATTCAAACCAACACTAGACTATCCACTTATAAAAAGAGACAGGAAAGTGTCATACATGTCTTATGAGCTAACCGATGTCTCCTTAGTACATGAAAGTACTGGATGAATAGCATCTTCCACAAAAACAACATCAGGGCTAACCAAAATGTGTTTAGTCTGTGGATGATACAAACAATAGGCTTTGCTTTCAAAACTATATCCAAGAAAAATAGTTTTCACTGCTTCATCATCCAATTTTTGCATTGTTGTTCAAGCATTAATGCATATGCCAGACAACCAAAAACACGTAGGTGAGCAACATATGGCTTATGACTACGCGAACCCTCATATGGAATGATCAATTGCAATGATTTAGTGGGATACCTATTAAGTACATATGCTACACACATAACAACCTAAAGACAGAAACTATGTGGTAAAGCCTGACTCTTGACCATACACCTCGCCATCCCCATGCATGACCTCTCCTTCCATTCAACAACTCCATTCTGTTGAGGTGTATACGACACTTTATACTACTGTTTTATCCCACGTTCAGCCAAAGATGCATTAAAATCAGAAGACATATATGCCTTCCCTCGATCAAAACGGAGGGTGCCCATTTTACATGCTGACGAATTTTCAACCAAAACCAAAAACTATTTGAAGCACATAAACACTTCGGACTTTGCTTTCAATGGATATACCCATGCATGCTCGGAAAAACCATCAATGAAAGTCACAAATTAAAGATAGTTTCCAAAAGAGGGTGTCTACATAGGACCATAGACATCATTGTGAACAAGATGCTATTTCTAAGTAGCTCAAATTGAACCATCTTTTGGGAATAAGGAATGCTGCATTTTGCCCAAAATACAGCCTTCACAAACATGTTTACTAGGTGCCTCAAGTTTGGGCAGAGAGGACACCATTTCATATTTCTGCAGGCATAGCAAACTAGCAGAATTCAGATGACCAAAGCATGCATGCCAAAGCTTTGCATCTGACATAGCGTGAGAATCTTGAACTGCACATGCTGAATCATTCACAGATTTTGCATGATCTATGAGCTTATACAACCCACAACATAAAATGCCAGAAGCAATAATGACATTTTGTTTGAAAGATCATGAATTGTATATCTATCATCAACAAATTTCATCACCAAGCCAATCTTAGCTAATGCTGAAACTGATAACATATTACCAACTTCCATAACATGATAAGAGGAGTTGTTGGCGCATGTGATAATATTCCCTATAGGGTCAGACTCAAGTGAAGTGCATGAACTATCCTACTAGGTAATATGTTTGGTTGCCCCACTATCAAAGTACCAAACATCTGAGTCTACTATAGATATACACTAATCATGAGAAGATGTGTCATAACTAAAAATAGTGGTAAATGCCCATTCTTCATTCTGCACAAGATTAGCAAACTTTGTTTTGGGTGTACAGGCCTTTGCAACAACCATTCCAGCCTCTTTCTTCTTTGCCTCCTTAGCAACGAGTTTTGGACAACTCTTTATGACATGATCATTTCCTTTACACTATTTGCAAAACAATTTCTACTTTTCTGTTTTCTTCTCTTCTATGCCATCCTTCTTTGATTGTGTAGAATTAGCAGATTTTTGCTTACTAGTAGAAGAGCTCCATTTACCTTTGCCCTTCTGACTAGCCATGAAAGCTTGATCTGCAACATGCATAATGGACATGTTCTGCCTACTCTGATCTTCCTGCAATAGAAGAGAGAGTAACTCCTCAAATGTTAAGGCATTTGGATTGCCTTTCATCATCAAACGAAGAGTAGAAGCAAAACTCTAATATGAATCCAGAAGACCATTCAAAACAGTATGCACAAAAGACCTGTCACGAAAGACTTTATCAGCAAAAATCAAGTGTTCCTTCAAATCTTTGATCTTTGTCATAAAACTATCCATGGAATCTCCTTCATTCATGTGCTCACTCCCCAACTGTTTTCGGAGGTAAGCAACATGAGCCTCATTCCTTGCCTGGTATAAAGTGGTAAGTGTATTCCAAGCATCCTTAGCTGTTGTACAAGAGTGAATGTGAGGAATAATGGCACATTTCACAGATAAGTTGTGCTTTAGCATCTCTACCATCCCAATGAATTTGTTCTATAGTAGGTGTAGCAAGAACTGTAGCACAAACAAGAACATGAAGAATATTGCCATCTTCAATGCCATCTGCATCACCTTTAGCAACTGTATTTGCAGGTGTAATAGGACATTTTTCAACACCTTGTACAATATTCCACAATTCTTTTACAACCAATACATGACACATCATATAAGCCCATAATGGGTAATTGGTATCGTCCAACTTATCCTCAGCAGCCAACATATGGAATACATTACTGCTTTTAGCCATGGCCATTGACTAAAATACCTTGATGCAAAAAATGAGTGTATCTCAAAAAGCTGAGCAAAACTACCCAATCAAGTTCTGCTAAACCTGTATCAGATTCGAGACGCTTATACTAGTGAACCAAGACTTGTATATATCTTTGGCACAAAAAGAAAAAATTGCCTACACAAGTGCTGTGATAGTGCATTCAAAGGCGAAAACAAGCTTAGATCGCAATTTTGACACCACAGAGCGAAGTTGTTTTGAAATCCTTATCAGTAAGAGAAAGTTCACCAAATTTTTTGTGATTCTAAGATTGTGATATGAGGGGTGTCGACGATGGCCTAGATGAAACAACGACTTGGTCTGATACCAATTGTTGGAGTTCGAGGTCTGCAGAAGCACGCGAACAACACAAGGAAGAAGAAGAAGAAGCTTGGAACACAACACACAATACTAAATATATTACCAAGAGAATGTACAAAGATAAGTAGCCCATTAGGGTAATAGGTGTATATACAAGCCGAGGGAAAAAAAACCTCTTAAAGAGGAAAAAAAGTGCCCCAATGGTCCTAATGTGTTCACACACATCACTACCTAAATATATCAACAATAATGCTTGAACCAGTTGGTTGAAAGACTAAGAATCTCAATCAAAGATTATCTCCAATGAAACATCAAAGCGAGCAAATAATTCCTAGAATAATAATTGTCCATCACTATTATTATAACAACTATGAAACCCCAAGCTTAGGGCCAAGGAGTGGGATAATCGATACACATTAGGATGTAGATGTTATAAGTAAAATTGGTTGGATGTGAGATTGGTCCAATGAAGTCAAGAACCCACTTTTGAAATAGCTCCAAATTCATAACTAGTTGGAGTGGAAAATGTGTTGTTGATTACCGTTGGCCAATCCACTAACAAGGGTCACAAACTGCTAGCAATTGTGGTGCAATGTGGGTCATCAAAGGACAAACTAGAGTACCTTTTGAGCAGTAAGATCACCAAAAAGATGAGCTCCCATGGGATGAGTGTGAACCATATGCAATACAACCAAAATTTCATGGGTTGGTAACAAAGTAGGGCACTAGAAACATTATAGTAATGCAACTTTCCAATTATGACTCCAAATTGGGGACTATATTGAGTTATTTTATTTCAAGAAACAATTGATAATTTCTAAGGGAAACTCTAGTGGTGAGAAAAGAGAATAAGATTTTGTGATATGATCATGCATAAGGTTGTGCAGTTGCAGTTTTGAACAAGGCTTCATTAGGAAAAGAATTGTCTACACCTATGGTATTCTGACCGAAATCAAGTTGGGCTAAAAATTCAATGATGGTATGTGAAAAACATAGTCAATGAATGATGTCATAATAAAATTCTTGTAACAAGAGGAATCATTGTGCCAAATGGGTTGCAAGATTTTGTTGCTTTACTAGATATAGGAAGACTGAATGATCGACATGGGAAGTAAACCTACATCCTAGAAAATAATGTGAAATTTCTTAATCAAGTTTATAAGTCCCAAACATTCACATTTAGTTACCAAATGATTTTTCTTGACCGGGGTGCATCATTGCCTAGCATAGTATACTAGTCAAAACCATCATTAGGAAGAGCTCAATTAGAGGCATCCAAAAAGACATGGAATGGTTGAGATCAATTTGGTGCCTGCAAAATAGTTGCCTGCATAAGAAAAGATTCCAGTCTATTGAAGGACAGTTGACACTCTTTAGTCCACTTAAACTCTTGGGGTGGTACCATTTCCAACTTATTAATCAACATGGCTAAATGTGCCAATAGTCGTAGTGTAGATGGTAACCATGCCAATTGATTTGGCCTAAGCATCAGAGGAATTATTTAGGAGTAGTCGGAGGAGGAGATTCTAGTATTACACAAACCTTATCCAGATCCACTTGAATACCTTTTTGAGATATAATATGATCCAATAGTTTCTCAGAGGATACTGCAAAAATTGACCTGTTCAGATTCAAGCAGAGATGAAATTCCTAATATTTATTGAAACATAGTCTCAACTACTCCAAATGCCTAGTCACACACCCAAAAACAAAGAGATAATCCAAAAACACCCCATAAATAAATTCAAATAAGGAGGCAAAATTTTCTTGCATAAATCATTAGAAGGTGCTAGGTGCATTCCATAATCCACACCACATTACTATGCATACATATACAACCTAGTTTGTGATAAACACTGCCTTATGTATCTCATGCTCAACCATCCTGACTTGGTTATATCCACTATATCCATCTAGGAATAAATTTATCGTCTTGATACATCATCCAATATACTGTTAGGAAACTGGGAATGGATCAGGTCTTGTAGCTGCATTTAACTTTTGGTAGTCTACACATATTTGTAATTTCTTATTTTTCTTAAGAATAATAACAATTGGGGACACCCATTCCACGTGATTGATAGGGACAATAAAAACAACTCACAGTAATTGATACAAATCTTTTGTAACTTGCTTTTCATAATTTGGATTCATTCTATAATTGGATTGCTTTATTGGGAATACATCAGGCTTCACCTAATTGTTGTTAATTGAGTTAATTGCGTACGATATTACTCACACATTGTAGTTGTCATCGACATTAAATTTTAAGATGGCAAACAGAAGTATAAAAAAATTTACTCAAAGACACAATACACCAAAAAGAAAGGAACACCATATAAACACAATACAACCAAATTACCATACATGAAGACTATACTTCTTCTTCATTGATAATAGATCAAGTACAATGATTCACTTTTGCCTTTTTAATTCATGGTAACACTTCAAAATTACAAATAATTTAAATATGGTTCCAAAGAGCTAACAATGAGCTCTTATGGCATCTTTCAATAGTTAAAAATAAATTTCTTTGCCATTAATCATACCTAGATATTCTAAACTTCTTCCTTTGTCTCCCCTAGACATAATTTCTACAACTAGTTACTTTAATGAAAAGGGCTCATGGAGGAATTCTTGTTTTTTTTGGAGGATTGTATCCTCCAAACATCTCTATCCTTAACAAAACTGACAAAGACCAATTTACCCTTGTCATTATCACTTTTAAAATAAGCTTAGACTACTCATGGTACTTTTACAATACACTTTACGCTCACCCTAACTTATCTTGGTGATAATTAAAATGATCATCCTTAGATAGAAAATTCTTTATACACCACATTTCTAGAAACCATACCATCTATGTATGCATACATGCACTCATGCATTTTCTTGTCTACTTAAGTTATTCTATAAGCATTCAGTTATGCTTCAGACACAAGATTTCCTCTTTCTTACAACATAATATCTCTCTCGTTATTTCATGACATATAACACCATGTGGCTACAAAAATTTTGAGAGCGTTTACCCGTGAAAATGAAGCAGTAAAAAAATAATAACTATGATAAAATGAAAGACATAAGCCTAATGGTAGGAAAGACACTTTCTTGAAGTTCCTAAAACTTGCAAGCACAAACTTTTAGAATATATGTTGTTAGGAACTACATGCACTCATGGAAACATCTTTTCTCACTCCAAACCTACAAAAAACGTTCTAAAACAGAAAAAGAAGACCTTTGCATGTTTTTAAGTTAATACAACTCCATTTGCATATATGTAGTCATATCAAAACTAACTTTGATGCACATTCCAATGCTATTTTCATAAATTCAAAAGAGAAGATCATGTAAAATTATAAATTATGATCTAAAGTATCTAAATGAATGGAATTAAGAGAAAAATTATGATGGAGAGGTGTAAAAATAGATGCATTCATACCCCAAGTGTTAGATGTGATTAGGAACACCTAAGCCTCTTGATTGAACATTTAAGTTACTAAAAAAGAGTTCCTCACCAATCAACAACCATCTAGAAGCTTATGTAGAGATCACTAAGAGAGGGATCAAGTCAAAAGAAAATGTTTGAAGCTTAGAATCTAAAGAAATTTGAATTTCTTCATTTGGAGCTTCTGTGAAGAATTTATGGCCCAAATAGTGGACCTATGTGGATGTACATCTCTCTTTGAGCATACATGTAGACAATTAAATGTACTATACAATCATTTTGTAATGATCCAATTATGGATTCCAGCCACTCATTGGAGGCTTGTTAATGCAAAAATTCTATAGCACTTGGAATTTTGGGATTTTGATAATATATGAGGAAATTTTGCTGAAATTAGTGAGTGTAGGTATCACCAAAGTAGCCTCCAAGAGGGGTAGATGAAGTTAAGTGGATTTTTTTCTCTCACGTGGAGAAGTGAGGAGATGGGCATGGGAAGATAATCCTTAATCCCATAGATGACAAGAAATCTAGCTTTTTTGTCTATATAATGAGCACTGTGGATTCTTTATCTTCATCTCTAAAGAGGAGAAGAAGAGAGAACCTCATACCTCTTCCACACTCTTGTGTGTCACCTGGGCAGAAAAGTTATGATTTCTTGACTGCTCTTGGTGGCTCTCTCTCTTGAGAGGGAGGAGTGTTGCATGCGACTGGAGCCCTTGAGGCTCTGTGAAGAACCTTCAATCCTCCTTTTTAACTCATCTACATACTCAAGCTCTCAAGCCCACAATGGATGTCTCTTCAATGAAGACGATCAATCCCAATGGGCACCACTATTGTTTCTCACATAAAATGATTTCAAAATTTCAAGTCAATGAACTTCCCTTGGAGTGTGCAGTAAAAGCCTATGGTCATTGGTTTAGGGATGACCAATCAGCCAGTAATCACCTCTTCTTAATAACAATATGAAATATGGATCATGACCGTCAATTCCTAGTGATGAGTCAAGAATTTTGTATTCTACATGAGATGCCAAGAACCATCGAAACATGGATAAAAGCTGGAATTGAAGCTTACTTAAAGCTTCCTATTTATAAGCTTGAATTTGAAAGATTCATTGAGGTGATGAATACCTTAGACTCTGTAGCAGATAAACCATCAATGCAAGAAGCAAGAGTCACGACTTACAAGGATAGAGGAGAACTATTAGATTTACACATTATTTGATCAAGGAGGCATTCAGATGGGTGAAAGATGACATTGTAGATCTGAAGGATGAGAGACATGAAGCTAAAAAGTGGACCTTCTTGGATATGAACCGAAGAGATATAGAGGAAGAAGAGTGTCTCCTTCATTAACATTTTTGCTTCCCTAATATGCACAAATACATAGCCACTCAAAAGGCTGTAGTTCGATTACTATCACATGTAGTAAAGCAAATTGGTAGCCAAATAAGTTTGGTCCCATATGTATAAGAAAGGCTATTCAAAGAAACGAAGCAATGGGGACTCAAGATGTACCTAAGGAGAAACGTGGCTTAGTGGTAACTGATGAGGGAGGAATGATTTCAGAGCCAAAGATGAGAGGACAAAAAAATAATGAGGGAACTCAAAGAAGTAGATACTACACCCTGTGTCAAAAGGGTTCATGCTCTACCAAAGTTCACTATGGGTAAACCACCTTCGATCACAGAAGTAGAATTAGAAGAAGCCCTCCAAGCCACTCACACATATATGGCAGGGTAGGTGAATCTAATGGCCCAAGGTCATCATTACTATCAAAAGAGTGAATCCAAGGCCAAGAAATAGGGAGATAAACGATTATCAAAGATGAATCACTACAAGGAGTTGGGCCTAGAAAATTCAAGCTCATGTTCAAGATAAAAAATAAATGATGATCAATCAACATTAAATGTTGAATTAAATATTGATATACATGATGATGGTTGATGGGATGAGCTTGATCAGATGGTGGATTAGCAAGAAGCAGCTAGTAAGCCACTAGAACCAAAAAATGAAGATGATGAGGTTGATGACGAAGTTATATGGACACCATGACCAAGAATGGACTATACAATTAGAATAAATGATACCACAAATTTACAAATAAAAAAGCAACCTTGGATACAACCAAAGCAAGAGTCCATCCCAAAGAAGAAGAACCACTCCAAGAAGAGCTTCAAGCTCAAATGCCCCTTGTTCCAATTCGAATTATCACAAAGCCATCTCCTATGGATGTGCACCATGCAGGAAGCAATTGTAAAGTGGTTCATATGAAAGAGGCTAAGCCGAAAGTTCAATTGCAAATCAGGCAGCCATTTAATAAAATAGTACACATAGTAAAAGGAAAGGATGTACAAATAGGAGAGCCTCCTATCATACCACAAACATGGTTGAATGTGGATGTGGCATAGTTGAAACTCAGTGTTAAACATATGATCTAGAATGTCATGGACACACAAAAAGAACTAATGGAAACTTATAAAGAATATGGGAAACCTCATGTGGAGAACAATCAATTCAAAGCCCCAACTGAGAATCTATCAGATTAAGTACTAAAGACCCAAGAAGAGCTTGGCAAAGTGAAGGAAGAACTAATAAAAGCTCTAAACCAAATTGATACAGTAAGCAATGGAAATGCTACCTTATACTCCAAAGTTGAAGAAATCAATCAAGCAATGGATACATTGAAGATGGAGAATACATAACCACAAAAGAATCATAAGCTAAAGCAAAAAAGGTATGTCTCTCTACATGAAGCAAACTCTTTGAGATGCAGATCAAAGGATATATGATAAATTCAAAGCCTCAAAAAGTGGTTAGATGAATATGCAGATCAATTAAAAACATAAAAAACACTACATGCATAGTGGGAAGCAAGGTATGCCTAAGACATGATGGAGCTGGAAAAAAATTGGAGTCAAGCAATCAAAAGGTACACTCAACAATGTCAACAAGATGTAGATCAACTCAAGGATATATGCGAAAGAAAAATCAAGATAGAAATAGAGCTACAAGAGCTACAAAGACAAAGGATGGCCAAACATCAAATCATTACTGATTTACACGAACAATTACTAAAGTCTCAAAATGCCAATGATGCACAACGCACGAACATGGGAACACTAGTGGTGCCAAATCCCAATCTGAGTACTGAGGAGACTGAGGTATGTCCTCTTTCTCCCCCCATTGTTTCAACACAAGACCAACATGAGACTGCACATGATGACATTCCCATGCCGTACACTACAAAGTTAAACCAAAAGGAAAGAGCGCTATTGGTGTCCAAAATGACACAAAATTTTGAAGATGTAGTGGTATGAGTCATGAAGGAAGCAAAGATCAAAAGCAAAGAACTAGATAGATTATAAAGCCATTCAATATACCATATGGAATATTAATGAAAGAGGAGACGCGTAGTTACATCAAGAAAGTTACCCATCAAGATCCAAATAAGGACTTGAACTTCACAGTAAATATGTCTACCTATACATAAGAAGAATTCGATGCAGCCGATCATGTCTGGAGGAAATGTTTTTTGGAAAGAATCCCACTTTGCAGGTGCACTAGCAAGAAGCACCATATATATTACAAATAAATCCATTGTTTTTTCGAGTGCCCATGTGTTGTCCATGGCCAAAATTTTGGGAAGAACAACAAAAAGGTAAAATAAATCATCAATGGCTCAATTTTCCACTATTACCAAGACCACCACCTAATTATCTTCTAATAGAGGATTATATGGTTAGAACCATAGAATTTTGGTTATCTAGACATGCTCACATACTCGAGTTAGTGATCAAGCTCATCATTAAAATACTTAGCATGATACGTACAATACTCAAAGTATTCAAGCATGCAGAGGATGTATCACCTTATTTGTATCTACTTTCACACCAAGTATCACGATACACACTTTGGTGTAAGAGGTGTTTTGTGAGGTGGATGTTCCCTATTTTCATGCATTACTTGTTTCTTTCCCATATTAACCATCACTCATGTACTAGTTTCCATGCACTTGACTGGATCAGGCTCTCCATTTGATAATTTAACATGTGTACCAAACCACCACTATATGCATTCGTTTGATTATTGAGATATAGAATCTTTCATCTCAAATCCCTACGATCTTGTGAGCCTAGGTACACAAAGGCTAACTTCCTCAAGGATTCTCTATGACAACTCAATGAGCTATTTGCACATACTGAGCCTTTCTTTCTCTAATTGGACATCATTCTAACAATGGTGGAAAGTTTCTATATTGGGACCACTTTTTACCATTTGCCTCATGGGCTTTGAAAATAATCTCCAAGTCCTCAAGGAGCATATCTATAGGCACAAAACGTGCTTTAACTCAAAGTGCTCTTTTCCTTTGATGCTATTGCTTCCTACTTTCTTCTCCAAATTTTTATTGAGTTTCTCCTTACATTGCTTCCAAGACAAGTTCGTTTTCTTCTTCTTCTTTTCCCTAGATGGATCTAGCTTGAGGGATTGAGGAGGTGATGATTCTTCTTCATTCAACTGTTTGATTTCATGATTCTTAACTTGAGCGTGTGTTATTGCTTGAGGAGACACTCATCCTTCAAAATCACTACCGCTTTCCAAGTTCTTAACCATTTTCAATGGGTATGAGTAGTGTTTTTAGGGTTTTAAGGAAAGTTGTTGATTAAGTGATCTTTTCCATAATCCTCACAAAATCCTTAAATATTCTAGGTAAATGTCCGAAATGGTTGAGGGAAATCCTTCAAGAAGTGGTCTTTGCCACATCTATAGCATGGAATTTAGGATCAGGTGCACCCTTCATGCATTGTTATCTTTGAACAACTCCTATCTCTACACAGTAAATTCTTGCACTAGACTAACTAGTTCAAGAGGGGTTTTCACTATTGTTTATAGGATACTAGGCTTCTTCATGATATTATTTGCCTTTATCATATGTATCCTCAGGATACTCATTCCTATCATCTATGTATATCTCAATATATCTAGGGCTTATCTCTATCATAACTAGTTCTATTGGGACATCAACCTTGTTTATGTTTTTGTCTGTATACTTGATTGGAATAACCTTTGGACGTGGAGTAAATTGTTGATCCAAGAATGGTCTCAATTATACATAGGTTATCAATAGTAAGGTTCTCTATAGTATTGCTGCTGATCTCTAAGAGGATTTCCATATGTATCCGTGGGAGGATACATAGGCCTAGACTAGTATTGTGGTCTTTAGCAATATTGTTGTTGTTGGTATTGATGTTGAGGTGGTATCTTATACTTTGGTGATGTGTACCTTGGCACTCTATTGCACATGTACATGTGATGATCCCCATTATAGTGCTAGCATCTCTTAAGTGGCTTTGGTCTCTCGCCATATGGCGCATTACGTTTCTTTTTTTCCCATTCCATCTGAAGCTTCTTTGCTACCATATCAAAAAGCTCTTTCATTGAATAATTATTTGAACTAGAAGAAGAAAATGCTTCACACTTTGTATCCAATTGTGGAATCTTTAGTTCAGCAAATAAATTATCCTCTAAGTCCATGCACTCTTTATTACATTCATTTAAGGTATCAAACCTTTGAATATATACTACTCAGCATAATTGTTAGTTAGGCATTCCCTCTAGGAATAGAGAAATCAACTTCTTCTCAGGTGGACTTTCTCTAGGTAGACATCTATGTATGTATTGGTTAAATTGTCTTATTGTAACTCACATAGATTCATGACTCACTTTCTCGAAGCTATAGATTATATAAGTTGAAACATGCTGAATTCCTCGTTTGGAAAACTCTCTAATGAAATCTTCCACAAGTGCTTCTAAGTTTTTGAACATGTCTATTGTCAATGATTGAAACCATGAAAATGTCTTTCCAATCAGACTTAATCCAAATGGCCCATATCGAGTGAAAAAGTAAGTGGTTTGTTGAACTCTCAAGACTTTCTTGAACTCGGATATGTGATCACATGGATTAGTAGATGCATCAGAACAATTTTTCATGCACTTTGCCAATTGGGATGGTTGAAGGTGATGGCCTAGATCTTGCATTGTAATCACAAGTTTTGCTAATTAAGGATTTACTTGCCTGTAAGATGGTGCTACATGAGCATACTACTCTTGCAAGTGAGAGTGCCTCTAGAAATCTAGAGTTCACTTTCTCATGAAGGTTTTGTAATGGAATGTCAAAAGGGTTTGTAGTTACTCTGGGCCTGAGACTTGTGGTTTGCCTATTGGTTTCTTCAAGTCCTAGTTCTCTGCCCAAAGACTAAGGATTAGGTCCTACAAAGGATTTCTCAAGTTTGTTGATTTCTCAATATGAGTTGCCTGCCCTATCTCTAATTTTAGGCAATAGAGTAGGAACTTACTTGTTATGATGCACATAGACTACCACTCTCTTGGTAGGTGGAGTAGCTTCATTATTAGTTGAATATATCTTTTGTGTACTCCTTTCCTTGTAGATGGCCTTCTAGGAAGGTTCGATGTTTACACGATGGACTATGCACATGTTTGCTATTGCCATTTCTTTGGGTAGTGATCAGTGCAAAATTTAACTATCCAATGTGGGTCTACAACCAAGTAATTAGGGTGTTTAAGCCTAACAACTTGTCAATTTATTCCATCCAGATAGATGCATATTCTATGGGCATTGAACTTGTGGAATTCTAAAACGGTCTCATAGTCTCTGCTTGATGGTCCTGCCTCATTAGTTTATGGGGATCATGTGCACATCTCTAGAAGCTATCATATGATCCCAATTGATTTTGAAATTCAAAAGCTAAACTCAGCTCAAAGAAATTATTCTACCTATCTAAAAAATCTTTATGCCATTGTGCATGCTCTAAACAAGTGGAGACACTACTTGTTTGGTGCCAAGGTAACTATAGTTTTTGATCAAGCAAGTATTAAATGTTTTGCAAACCAATTTGAGCTATTAGCTAGAAAAGCTAGATGGGCTGAGATACTTCAAGAATTTGACTGTGAACTTAGATATAGAAAAGGAAAATTCAATGTAGTGGAAGATGCATGAAGAAAAATGCCAATGTTGAATTCTCTCAGTTTCGTACAAATTTCTAATGACTTAGTAACATTAATGAAAGGCAAGTACTAGGAAGATACAAGCTTAAAGAAGCCTAGAAGAAGTTTTTGACTCGATATATAAACTTATGGACTAAAGATAAGTTTAAACACTACAATATTCAAGATGAATATCTATTATACAAGGGATAAGTATGTGTCCCTTGTGACAAAGAACATAGAAGAAGAGTTTTCTTTTAATGTCATGATGGCTCGAGTTGTTGAACATCCTAGAATCAACAAAACTTATGAATAGGTGAAAAGACAATTTTATTGGCTGAGTATACATAAAGATGTACATGATTATGTACTTAGATGTACAAAATGCCAAGTAAATAAAGCCAAAAAGTTTAAGATAGGAGGTCTGATACACCTTTTGGAACTTCCCAATGGAAAATAGGAAAGCATTTCCATGGACTTTATTATGGGCTTGCCTCATGTCAAATTTCATATTTTGCTAGTGAGAGAAGCCTCTCTTCAATACATCAATGCCTCAAACATTAAAACATAGAAACCATTTCCCAATTTGAGCATCAAGTAGTACATCTGTTTGGATCATACTCTCAATGATTGTTTGGTTTGATTGATTGCTTTATTCTTCCAAAAATCATTGTAAAGAATCACCTCATATCACATAGGGAAGTCCCGTTTCATTAACAAGCCTATTTGAGCATTCTTGCTTCTTCCTTTTATTTGAAAGGCAACATGCACACACTCGCATACCCCTCCCAGGAGCTTGAATTTTTTTTTAATCATTTGTACATGCATTTGAGATCAAATGAAACATTGGGACAATCAATCATTCTGATTCAATACATCTCTGATTGCTAGATCACTAGCATCTGTTTCAACTAAAAACGGTTCATTTGGAACTAGTATTTGTAGAATATGGGCCGATGCTAAGGATTTCTTAAGTCATTCCATACTTTCAGCTTGTTCTTTCTCCTAGTTAAGGCCTTTAGGTTTTCCCTTTTATCAAAGCTTGGCACAAATTTTCTATAGTATCATACTAATGCTTAAAAACTTTGAAGTTTTGTAATGGTTTTAGAGTGAGGCCAATTGAGAATAAGTTGGAACTTTTTAGGATCTGCTTGAATTCCTTTTCCAGATATAATGTGCCCAAGATATCTTATTTCTTTTGAAAAGAATTCACACTTGGCTTCTTTTCCAAACAGTTTCTTTTCTCTTAGAACTTGGAAAATCCTTTCCAAATGCTCTAAATGAGAAATTTTATCTTGACTATGGACAACAATTTGTCAAGGAAGTCAATTAAAAACTTTCCCAGATAAGGGCTTAATATTTTGTTCATTAGATTCCTGAAAGTAGTAGGGGCATTTGTTAGTCCAAAAGGCATGACTAAAAAATCAAAATGCCCATATTTAGTTCTGAAAGATGTTTTAGAAACATCTTCTAATTTCATTCTAATTTGATGATATCTTGACGAAGATTGAGCTTTAAAAATATCTTAGCCCCTTTTACTTGATCAAATAAATCATCAGTTTGAGGCATTGGATATTTGTTCTTAATCATAACATTATTAAAGTCTCAATAGTCAATGCATGATCTCATTAACCCATATTTTTTCTTAACTAAGAGAATGGGTGTTGCCCAAGGTGAATGACTAGGTTGAATGAATCCCTTATTTAGGTATTCATTCAAATTTTTCTCTACTTTGGCTTGCAATCTGAATATGGGATTCTATAGGGGGGTTTACATATAGTCTCAGTTCTTGGGAGCTAGTTTATAGCATGATTGACTTGCGCATGAGAAGGAAGTAAGCCATGGAGAATTTCTTGTGGAAAAACATCCTGGTAATTATTCATTAAACTCTTAAATTTAAACTTTTCATGAACAAATAATGGAGACGAGAAATATGGAATTGGATTCATATTATAAACATTATTTACATCAATTGAAATTATTGGAGTTTGAGGTCTACGTAAGCACGCGAACAACACAAGGAAGATGAAGAAGATTGGAGCACAACACACAATACTGAATGTATTACCACTAGAATGTACAAAAATAAGTAACCCATTAGGGCAATAGTCATATATATGAGCCGGGGGAAAAAATATCATAAAGAGGGAAAAAAGTGCCCCAATGGTCCTAGTGTGTTCACACACATCACTACCTAAATATATCAACAAACCCCCCCTTGGAGTGATGCGATGAACAAGGAGCTAGCACTCATGTATAATCATGTTGCCATTTGATAGATCATGAACTCTACATCTGTCATCAACAAATTTCACAACCAAGCCAATCTTGGCTAAAGCTGAAACTCATAACAGATTCTTCTTGATCCCTAGCACAAATAAAGCATTCAACAATGTAAAAGAACTACCATTAGCAATAGTCAGAATGATCTTACCAACTCCCATGATAGGATAACTAGAGGAGTTGTTGGCACATGTGATAATATTCCCTGTAGGGGCAAGCTCGAGTGAAGTGAAGAAAATGCACTACAAGGTAATATGTTTGGTTGCCCCACTATCAAAGTACCAAACATCTCAGTCTAGTGCAGACATACACTGTTCAGGAGAAGATGGGTCAAAATTGCAAACATTAGTAAACGCCCATTCTTCATTCTGCACTAGATTAGCAGAATCTATTTTTGGTGTAGAGGTCTCTGCAACAACCATTCCAGCCTCTTTTTTCTTTGCCTCTTTAGCAACCAGTTTTGGACAACTCTTTATGACATGATCATTTTCTTTACAATATTTGAAAAGCAATTTTTGCTTTTCTGTTTTCTTCTCATCTCTGTCATCCTTCTTTGATTGTGTAGAATTAGCAGATTTCTGCAGAAGAGCTCCATTTACCTTTGCCCTAAGGACTAGCTAGAAAATCTTGATCTGCAACATGCATAATGGACTTGTTCTGCCTAGACTGATCTTCTTGCAATAGAACATAGACTAAATCCTCAACCGTCAAGGCATTTGGATTGCCTTTCATCATCAAACAAAGAGTAGAAGCAAAACTTTGGTATGAATCAGGAAGACCATTCAGAACACTCTGCACAAGTGAATTGTCAGGCAAGACCATGAGCAGAAATCAACTGTTCCTTCAAATCTTTGATCTTTGTCCAAAAATTATCCATGGAATCACCTTCATTCATGTGCTCACTCTCCAGCTGTTTTCAGAGGTAAGCAACACGAGCCTCATTCCTTGCCTGATATGAAGTAGTAAGTATCCCAAGCATCCTTAGTTGTTTTGCAAGAGTGAATGTGAGGAATAATTGCATGTTTGACAAACAAGGCTATCAATGCATGCGCTTGAGCATCTCTGCCATCCCAACAAATTTGTTGTGCAGTAGATGTAGCAGAAACCGCAGCACGAACAAGAATCTATAGAATATCACCATCTTCGATGCCATTTGCATCATCTTCAATACTTGTATTTGTAGGTGTAATAGCATGTTTTTCAGCACCCTACACAATATTCCATAATCCTTTTGTGACCAATACATGATGAATCATATAAGCCCATAATGGGTAATTGGTACCGTCCAACTTATCCTCAACAACCAACATACGGAATACATCACTTCTTTTAGCAATGGCCACTAAGTAAAATACCATGATGCAAAAAATTGATTGTATCTCAAAAAGTTGAACAAAGCTATCCTGTCAAGTTCTATTAAACATGTAGCGGACTTCGAGAGGCTTATATTGGCGACCCAAAACCTATATATATTGTTGGAGTTAGACGTCTGCGGAAGCACGCAAACAGAACAAGGAAGAAGAAGAAGCTTGGAGCACAACACACAATACTGAATGTATTACTAGAGAATGTACAGAGATAAGTAGCCCATTAGGGCAATAGGCATATATACAAGCCGGGGGAAAAAAACCTCCTTAAGAGGGAAAAAAGTGCCCTGGTGGTCCTAGTGTGTTCACACACATCACTACCTAAATATATCAACAAATCCTCCCTAGGAGTGATGCAATGAACAAGGAGTTGGCACTCATGTATAAGGAAGTGCCAAGCTATGTGGAAATCACTCCACAAAAGGAAGTAAGCCCAAAGCTTTGCGGAAAGCTTCAAACTCCTCCCTAGGCAGAGCCTTCGTGAAAAGGTCTGCAATGTTCTCCTGCATGGGCACATATGCCAAGCTGATCTCCCCAGCAGAGAACCTCTCCCTGACATAGTGATAATGCACCTCAATGTGCTTAGTGCGAGCATGGAACACAGGGTTCCTCGCAATTGCCAATGCGCTCTGACTGTCAGTGAAGATGGTGGTGGCATAAGATTGACCAACACCCAAATCATCCATAAGGCGTCTGAGCCACACACACTCAACAGTAGCTGTGAAAGTTGCCCTATACTTAGCCTCACAACTGGAAGTGGAGCACACGAGTGTCATAGCAACCAGCCTAATCAGATTCAGAAAAAGCATGCAAATCTGGCGGTAGTGATCCCCCCTTGGGATAAAACAACCCAAGTAACCATGTACCACTCAAGTAGCAAAAGATGCGCTTAACCACCTGCCAATGCTTGACTCCTAGGCAATGCATAAACCTGCTCATCTGTGAGACAGCAAACTGAATATATGGCCGAGTAATGCATAAGTAAATCAAGCATCCAACAACCTACTGATAGAGAACAGCATCAAATGCATCTCCAGCATCATGAAGACTCAATGGTAAACTTGTCTCCATAGGAGTAGCAATAGGCTTACAGTCTTCAAGGCCAAAACGCTGCAATAATGTGTCAATATATTTCGTTTGACACAAAGCCATTCCACCATCAACATGCATAAACTGAATGCCCAAATAGTGATGCAAATGCCCCAAAATAGACATCTCAAATGAGGCATGCAAATCAGCCTTAAAATCAGCAATATGCTTCTCAATAGGACCAGCGAGCAGCATGTCGTCAACATAGACAACAATGATCAAAAGCACATCATTAGCACGCTTAACATATAAGGTGCTTTCAGTTGGACTGTTCTCAAAACCATATGCAATCAGATAGGCATGTATCTTCTCATACCAAGCACGTGGTGCTTGCTTTAAACCATATAATGCCTTCTTTAACCTGCACACCTGGTTTTCATGCCCTTTCTGCACAAAGCCACGGGGCTGAAAAACATACACTTCTTCATGCAAGTCACCATTCAGAAATGTTTTTTTAATGTCTAGCTGATGTACGTTCCAACAATGATGGGCTGCAAGTGCACAGATGCTCCGAACAGTAGTCATACGGCATGTAGGTGCAAAGGTCTCATCAAAATCAATGCCTCTTTCCTGTGCATAACCCTTTGCAACAAGCCTAACCTTATACCTGTCAACTGTACCATCACGTTTACTCTTCAGCTTGTATACCCACTTAGTGCCAATGGCCTTCTTGCCAGGAGGCAAGTCACATAAAGACCAAGTACCATTCTTCATTATTGCATCATATTCAGATTGCATAGCAGCCATCCAAGTTTCTCAATTTTGTGCTTCATCAAACGAAACAAGTTCATTCTCATCACAGAGACTAGATGCAGCCATAGCATAGCAATCTGATGCAAAAGAGGCACTATGAGAGCCTGGACGAGTACGATATGACAAAGGTGCATCTAATTTCCTCTCACACAAAGTCTGCACCAGTCATTTTGGCATAGTTTTTTCCTGCTCAATATCAGCTCTCTCATCAACAAGTGCATCATGTAAATCTGCATCAGAAATGGAATAATCTACATCATCACATGAAACCTGCAAAGGCTGAGAAGTTGCCTCATTAGGACCAGCACTAGACTGTCCACCTGTAAAAAGAGGCAGCAAAGTATCATACATGTCTTTGGAGCTAACAGATGTCTCCTTAGTACATGAAAGCAATGGTTGAATAGCATCCTCCACAAAAACAACATCACGGCTAACCAGAATGCGTTTATTCTGTGGATGATACAGACGATAGCCTTTACTTTCAAAACTATACCCAACAAAAATACATTTTACTGCTTTATCATCCAATTTTTTGTGATGTTGTTCAAGCACTAATGCATATGCCAAACAACCAAAAACACGCAGATGAGCAACAGATGGCTTGCGGTCATGCCAAGCCTCATATGGATTGATAGAGTGCAACGCTTTAGTGGGACACCTGTTCAGTACATATGTTGCACACATGACAGCCTCAAGCCAGAAACTATGTGGTAAAGCCTGACTCTTGACCATACACGTCGCCATCTCCATGAGTGACCTATTCTTTTGTTCAGCAACTCCATTCTATTGAGGTGTATACGACACTGTACACTGATGTTTTATCCCACGTTCAGCCAAAAATGCATTAAAATCAGAAGATATATATCCCCCCCCTCGATCAGAACGGAGGGTGCCCATTTTACCCGCTGACAGATTTTCAACCAAAACCAAAAACTGTTTGAAGCACATGAACACTTCAGACTTTGCCTTCAATGGATATACCCATGCATGCCTAGAAAAATCATCGATGAAAGTCATGAAGTAAAGATAATTCCCAAAAGAAGGTGTCTGAATAGGACCACAGACATCACTATGTACAAGCTGCAATTTCTGAGTAGCCCGAACTGAACCATCTTTTGGAAAGGACGAACGCTGCATTTTGCCAAAAATACAGCCTTCACAAACATGTTTTCCAGGTGCCTCAAGTTTGGGCAAAGAGGACACCATTTCAGATTTCTGCAAGCGTAGCAAACTAGCAAAATTCAGATGACCAAAGGATGCATGCCAAAGCTTTGCATCTGACATAGCCTAAGAATCATTTACTACACATGCCAAATCATTTACAGATCTTTCATAGTCTATGAGCTTATACAGCCCACGACATAAAATGCTAGAAGCAATAATCACATCGCCATTTGAGAGATCATGAATTGTACACCTATCATCAACAAATTTCACAACCAAGCCAATCTTGGCTAATGAAGAAACTGATAACAGGTTCTTTTTGATCCCTGGCACAAATAAAGCATCTGACAAAGTGAAAGAACTACCATCAACAGTAGTCAAAATGATCTTACCAACTCCCATAACAGGATACGAGGAGTTGTTGGTGCATGTAACAGTATTCCCTATAGGGGCAAGCTCGAGTGAAGAGAAGAAACTACGCTGCGAGGTAATATGTTTGGTCGCCCCACTGTCAAAATACCAAACATCTAAGTCTACTGCAGACATGCACTGCTCATGAGAAGATGGGTCAAAATTGCACACAATAGTAAACGCCCATTCTTCTTCCTGCACAAGATTAGCAGACTCTGTTTTTGGTGTAGAGAACTCTCCAGCAACCATTCCAGCCTCTTTCTTCTTTGCCTCTTTAGCAGCCAGTTTTGGACAGTTATTTATGATATAATCATTCCCTTTAGAGTACTTACAAAACAATTTCTGCTTTTCCGATTTCTTCTCATCTTTATCTTCCTTCTTTGAATATGCAGAATTAGTAGATTTCTGCTTACTAGTTGAAGAGATCCATTTTCCTTTGCCCTTCTGACTAGCCAGGAAAGCTTGATCTGTAATTCGCATAATGGACCTGTTCTTTCTGGACTGATCTTCCTGCAACAAAACAGAGACTAACTCCTCAAATGATAAGGCATTCGGATTACCTTTCATCATCAACCGAAGAGTAGAAGAAAAACTCTGATATGAATCAGGAAGACCATTCAGAACGGTCTGCACAAGTGAGCTATCTGGTATAATCTCATCAGCAGAAATCAACTGTTCCTTCAAGTCTTTGATCTTCGTTAGGAAACTATCCATAGAATCACCTTCATTCATGTGCTCACTCTCCAACTGTTTTCGGAGGTAAGCAACATGAGCCTCATTCCTAGCTTGGTACAATGTGATAAGTGTATCCTAAGCATCCTTAGCCGTTCTGCAAGAGCGAATGTGAGGAATAATGGCACGTTTGACAGACAAAGCTATCAATGCATGTGCTTGGGTATCTCTGCCATCCCAACGAATCTGCTCTGCAGTAGGTGCAGCAAAAACCGCAACACTAACAGGAATATGCAGAATATCATCATCTTCGACACCTTTTGCATCGGCTTCAGTACCTGTAGTTGTAACAATTGCGGGTGTGATAGGACGTTTTTCGACACCCTGCCTAATGTTCCACAGTCCTTTTGCAACCAACACATGTCGCATCATATAAGCCCATAACGGGTAGTTGATACCATCCAACTTATCCTCAACAGCCAACGTACGGAATACATCACTGCTTTCAGCCATGGCCGGTGACTAAAATACCTTGATGCAGAAAATTGACTGTATCTCAAAAAGTTGAACAGAATTGCCGAGACGAATTCTACTAGACCTATAGCAGACTTTGAGACGCTTATACTGGCGAACAGAAGTTGGTATATACCTCTGGGACAGAAGGACAAAATAGCCTTCACAAGTGCTACGATAGTGCGTTCGGAGGCCGAAACGAGCTCATATCGCAATTTCGGCACCACAGAGTGAAGCAGTTTTGATCTGGGAAACATGCTGAGTATGCTCACCAAAATTCATGCGATTCTAAGACTGCAAACGGACGAGTGTCGACGGTGCCCTAGATGAAGCGACAACCTGCTCTGATACCAATTGTTGGAGTTAGACGTCTTCGGAAGCACGCGAACAACACAAGGAACAAGAAGAAGCTTGGAGCACAACACACAATACTGAATGTATTACTAGAGAATGTACAGAGATAAGTAGCCCATTAGGGCAATAGGCGTATATACAAGCCGAGGGAAAAAAACCTGAAAAAAGTGCCCCGGCAGTCCTAGTGTGTTCACACACATCACTACCTAAATATATCAACATATATCTTTGGCACAAAAAGATGAAATAGCCTGCACAAACACTATGATAGTGTGTTCGGAGCCAAAACGAACTCAGATTGCGATTTCGGCACCATGAAGCAAAGCTATATTTGATCTCCTAATCACCATGAGTCTATTCACCAAATTCTGTGTGATTTTGAGACTATGACTGGTGGGGTATCGACAACACCCTAGATGAAGCGACGACCTGCTCTAATACCAATTATTGGAGTTTGAGGTCTATGAATGCACGTGAACACCACAAGGAAGATGAAGAAGCTTGGGGCACATCACACAATACTGAATGTATTACTACTAGAATGTACAAAGATAAGTAACCCATTAGGGTAATAGTTGTATATACGATCCAGGGGAAGAAAACCGCCTAAAAAGGGACAAAAGTGCCCCGATGGTCCTAGTGTATATCAACAGAAATTAACATATAAACTTTCACTTTCTGGGTATTTACAATTTTTTTAAATTCCATACTTGAAATCAAGGGGGTACTCGACACATCATGTTCCCCTTGAGTGAGATAATGGATTCCATTTCTATCGAATTCCAAAGTAATCAACTTATAGCTTCTTTTGAGTGTTTTTCCTAAGCTCCAAATCCACTCCCTTTCCAAAACGGCATCAATTCTCTCCATGCGCATGATCTCGAAGTAAAGTTTATCCTTATAACCTTGGAACTCTATTTCCAAATCACAAATCCTAGTATCCCTCACCTTCTTGTCTTAACCTTGCATCATGGATACTATATACTAATGTGGTGACTTCTATTAGAGCAACTTTAATCTCTTCACTAGTGAGTAGTTTAGGAAATTATGGGTGGCGGAGTCATTTATCATGACTCTAGCTTTTTCCCCTCTTATGCAGGCATGAACTTTGACTAAGTCATCAGGTCCAACCTCATTTTGGATCCACGTTGAATCAGACAAACAACATTGATGTGTGAAGTGTTCGTGCAAGACCTCCACTTTTTCCAAACTTTGTTATTTTCAAGATTTAAAGTTTAGACTAAGTGGATTCCCTCCTTTTCTTTCCCTTTCTACTCATGGATGGTTTTTTGTTGCCCTCTTGCAGTATAGTTTTTACTAAGATGTCCTGGTATAGGAACTTAAAGCAAAGGTTTTCATTTTTTGCTTTCTCCCAGACTTTAGAGTTAAATCTTGGCCATGAGAATCTAGGAGTCTTGAAGTCTTCTTTTTTGGAAGTGCCTAACTTTCGTTCACTTCTTTTGAAGATTTTATTTTCCCCAACAAGATGAAGTGGATATGTTCCAATTTTAGCATGATCCTCATAGATTTGTGCTAACTTTATAACATCTTCTAAAGTTTTTGGAGCACTTCTCTTCACTTCATGTTTGATCTTCTTGTTGAGGCCATAGATGAAACCTCTAACTTTATAAAAATCATCTAGGTTTTGAAGTTTGAGCACTATTTCTTGACAGTGAGAAATGTTTAAGGAGAGGGGACATCCTCATTGAAGGACCTTGTCCCTCTTCCCATTTTCACTCATCTTCGTTTTCTAATAGGAACTCTTTTTAGAGAGTTCCTCAGATTGGTTCCAAGTTTCAGGAATCCTTTGAGATTCCTTTAGCATTAGGGGAAAAAATGAACCCTGAATGGGCCTTTTAGATTAAGGAGTGATTAGTGATGGACCAATCAGAAGAGGGTGGTGGCCACAGTCTATGCCCTATAAAATACTAGGCTGAAGGGTGGAGAGGGGACATATTTCTCCCTTATTTAATGAGCTGCCTCTAGAGAGAGAATGAATCTCGTAACTCAGTTGGGCCCAAAAATTCAAAATTTCTGAAAAGTTAAAAAACTCATCATAACACCTGAAAATGGACCCCCATTACTTTTTAGGGTCAAAAGTACTCTTTTTGACCCCAAATTTAAAATCCGTACATGTTTTGAGCTGAAAAAAATGAGTTTTTTCAAAAATAATCAAAAAAGAGTTATTTCCCTCTTAAACCTCACATTTTCATACCCAGGTCCCAAAAAGTCATCTTTTCCCACTACTTTCACTCTGTAGCACACCATTGAAGCTCCTGTTTCTACACTCCAACCTACCTGCATCTCCTATCTCGAATTACTGTTGTAGCTTGAAGACCTTTAGCTTCAATGGCAACATCGAAAGCTTCTAGGCGACCAAAAGATGAAATCCTCACATTAAGATGTCACAATATCAAAGCCACAGATGGGCAGTGGCTATCACATGAGTACTCCAAAGGTGCATGGGTGTACATGCAACCCTCTAGAGTTGGGCCTCATCGAGTTAGAGATCGTGGAAACTTAGATCTTCATTGGAAGGGAAAGTTACTTGGCTTCAAGAAGCATAGAGACAATGGGATGGTTGCTATTGTACAACATGTTTTTACAATGGCAACTATGAAACTTGAAAACTCTAGTAGTATGAGATATCCTGTGAACTGTAAGTATTACTCTACAATATTTTATGTTTTCTTGTGTCGGATATATTTCTGAACTATTTAGATATGTTTTTGTTTGTTTCAGATGTATTTCCTTCTACTTTGGTGGAAGAGCAACCACTTCATAGTCTTACAGGTACTTTCCAGGCATTGCATGCAGATGTTGGTGCACTAGTCTTTCCAAATATATCTCCTGCTCAACTTTACCATGATAGATTTTTCTTTTACACACATAGATATGTTGTACCCTCTACAATGAATGGTTTTGGAAGGTTAGAGAGAATTGAAGTACATTCTCTTCTTAGCTTGGAGTGGTCAAAACCTGATATATGGTCCGTATCATCTTTGAAGCAAAAGATGGTAATGGATATACATAACTCTTTGAAATTCACAAAAGTGTCTAGGTCTGTAGGTTTGCACTGGTCTTTTCCCATTCATTGTTTTGTATATTTATTCCAAGGATGCTCATTCCAAGAGACTTCCACCATGTTCATGTGTAAAGATATCACATATGAGCAAGTCGAAAGTCTTCTTGGTGAAAATTGGGGTTTGATGGAAGGAATTGCAAAAGGTGATAAATATCTCTGTAAAATAGGTGGAACAGGTATAGCATTTCGATATTTGAAACAACGTACTTCATTATACATCAGATTCTACTATGATCCTTGGATGTGCAAACTTGGCAAATGGATACCATTTCAAAGTTCAGAGGGATCTTTGCATTCATTTGAAATAAAGCTTAGATTGCCCAACAATGAAACAGAAACTATTTTAGTGAATAATCATTGGACCTTGGCTAATCTGAGAGAACACTTGATGATTATGGGGTTTGAAGGACTAACTCAATCCATCTTCAAAATTCAAGGACATAAGGTGAGAAATGTTTCATGTTTTTGTTAAAGTAATCTTTTTGTTATTGTTTATTTTACTTTAATGACTTCAATTTGTTGCAAATTGATTACAGGTGGGCAGAAGAATGGAATACAAAATGAAAGTCCCTGTAGATTGGAGCAAAGATGGAACAGAGCTCTCATTGTCATAGTTCTTTTGCAACCTGATAATGTCACTTCTTGGGCCCTAGTCATTGTATCTCATGGTTTTTGCACTTTCAAGAACCTTGTAAAAAGTAGGACAATTGATTCATGTTAGATATTGTATATACCTTATTCTCTGCAATGATAATTTCAAAACTCTTGGAATGTCAAAAATTATGTTCACTACTTTGAAATGTGGTTGCTCATGTTTTTTTCTGTGCATTATTTTGTCATCCAAAACTCATTTTTTGAAATTGCACTTCTTTATTCTATACTTTTAAAAGTGGGCCCAGTCAATTTAAAAACTTGAAACTGCTATAAAAATGGCTCTATGTGCTCATTTCTCACATTTGCACTCTCAAAGAGCTAGAAAGCATAGACTACAAGCCTCTAGAAATCTCGCGCGCAAGCAATGGCTGCTAGCACTTCCACTCCCATGAAATCTCCTCGAGATTTATTCATGGAGTTTTTGGAAACTACAGACTACAATGGTCGTACGGATTTGTATGACCTAGTCTGTAGAGTCCCTAATCTTGAAGGGACAATAGCCATGAATTCCGATGTGATCGATGAGATCACAGATTTTATGGAACTCTATATTTTAAGATATGCCATAGATATTCCAGCATATGAGTGTAAATGGGTCCCCTGTGACCTGCTTTTTTACATTCATAAAGGAGATGAGGCATTTGCGAAGCGCTTAAAGCGTTTCATGGCGATTGCTGAGGCTTCAGGGCACCTGTTAGATGACACAGTGCCCTTAATTAAACAATTAAATAAGAAAAGGAAAATGGGAAGAAAATATCTTTCCTACATAGCAACAACAATCTTTTTTGTCAATGAGGAGCCCGAACCTTCACCCATGGACCTACCCCATCTTGTTACTGGGGGTTTTGTAGATGACAAGAAGGAACCCCAGACAGAAGCTCTCAACTTATTAGAAGAGAGTCAAAAAATTTCCAGAGAATTTCCTCAAGGAGTAGTGGACAAATTAAAGGAAGCCAGTACACAGAAGAGTCCACCCTCCAACTTAGACCCCGTGGAACCCACTCTACCAGAGGTAGAGATGGAAATGTTTTCCGTTGTACTTGTTGATGGAGAGGAATTTTTGTTCCTGCACGATATTGAGAAGGCATTCGGTCTACGCCTCGACGAATGCCTTAGTATTTTCAGCTCAACCTCGGATGTTCCCATGGACAACACTTCTGACATTATCGAAAAGGCAACAATTCCACTTGGTGAATCAGTTGCGGACACCATTGCATTTGTGTGTGAAGAGATTTTGAGCCATGCCAACCAAGATGCCAGTGAAGAAGATCTAGCCACAGCAAGGGAAAGAATTTTGGAGAAGAAGATTCCAACATCCCCTGTTGTGGAGCAAAGTGGCATGGCCCATTCATCAATTCCACTAGATGCAATGGGAAGAGGAGAGGATGAAGACAGGCTTCAAGATGTAAGTCTCTACTGACATTTATGGTTGTCTCATATTCATACAAGATGTATCTATTTAAATTTATGATTGTCTATGTGCAGGAAACAATTGAAGTGGATAAATTTGCAGCAAGGAGTGGTGGTGACTGTGTTTCCCGGGGCCATGGCTCTTCCTTGGCACAGTACATTGGAAAATTGCCAAAGGAAGATTTTGTAATAATCCACAAGGACTTTTCCCCTCAAGGACACTTCATGACTTGGTGTATGAAGGCCTTGAGTAAAGTTTTGTGCCTATCTACAATAATGCAAGGGACCAATTGTATATTTCTAGTTAGGAAGTCCCTTGCCCTTACTACCCTAGGAGTTAACTTTAGAGGAAAAATATTAGGTCAAATAGGAATAGCTTTGGGTCTTGGATTGACAGACCCTCAATTAATATCCCAATCAGTTTTGACTTACCAATTGCCTCTATCTTTTCAGAGAAGAAAGAATGTAGTGGAGAGGCTCAAGGCCAAGAGCCAATTGTAAAAACTTTATAATACCAATGTTTTGTTTTTCCAATTTCCATGTGCATTCAATCTATTATATCTTTATGGTTTGACAATCTCATAACTTTTGCACAGTTTAATCAGTCTTTTTCCATTGTTTCTTGTAATTTGTGTTGCCCAAAATGCATGGAATGGCTAAGGAATGCAAAAAAAAGGCCTGCCACAGAAACGCGGGGATGGGCCCTGCAAAACTTTTGCAGGGCCCATCCCCGTGTTTCTATGGCAGGCCTTTTTTTTGCATTCCTAGGCCATCCTATGCACTAGGTTACCTGTATTGCAAGTCTATCTTCTCAATTAGCACCTTCACTTGGGGAAATGTGGAACACTCTTCTTATATGCAATAATTAGAGAAAATTAAGACTCCTCTGGGTGCATATAAGCATGCAGCAGTAAATCAGTGCATGTATGTTCATAAACATTGCTTAGCTACTGGTCAGGGGTTTAGCATGCAGTGCACTCTAGCCAAGGCCAATCATATGCCCCCATGTGCATGGCATGGGTTTTCATGGCTTGGAAATGCCAAAAAAAGGCCTGCCACAGAAACACAGGGATAGGCCCTGCAGAACTTTTGCAGGGCCCATCCCCGCGTTTCTGTGGCAGGCCTTTTTTTGGCATTTCTTGGCCATGAAATGCATTAAATAGCATTACCACTTACAACAAGTACAGAAAAAAAATTGATACAACTATGAAAAACACTTCAAAGATGTACTGGAAAAACACACCTACAAACATAGGAGAAATAAACTTCAAAACATGTACACTAAGAGATAAACATTTGGGAGAGCAAATATGAGAAGACAAAGATTATATTCATCATTTGGGTTTTACAAAATATTCATCGTATGGGATATACGAAAGGTTATCCAAACAAGGGAGTACAAATTATGGTTAATGGTTATTCCCTCTAATTCTCCTAGCTAGCTGCAAATCTTTAGGTTGTATTGTCACTCTCTTTGCATGGATGGCACATAGGTTAGAGTCCTCCAACATTGATATAAGATACGCCTCTGCAGCTTCTTGGAGAGATTCAATGGCTATCCCTTGGATACGAAGTCCAACGCAATAGCGTTGGATCTCTTCCTTCACAACTCTTGCAAATGACCTTCGTGGAATCAGAAGCTCCACAGACTTTTGATAGTGTCGAATCTCCGCAAAGGCTCTGGTTTGCTTTCTGCGCCTTTGTGGTGCTCTTGCATTTGGGGGGATGTTGGGTTGTGGTCGTTGTGGTCTACGACGTGGTTGATAGTTCTTCTTTCTTCTTGGAGGACGCCTAGATGGTCCTGCCTCATCATTTACTTCCTCTGCCCGACCTTGCTCTCTTTCTTCATCGGTTGGTCTTTGTCCTTGTCCTGGGGGGAGTGTCTTGCCTCCTTGTGTTACTCGATGGTTCACGGGGATATCATCATTGTTCCATGGTGGCTCATTTATACTTTCTTCATCTGAGGAACTCGATAAATTTGATGTCTCAATCACAACTCGTCTATGTCCTCGTTGTTTGGGCCTTGCCTTCATTGGTGTCCTGATTGGGGGCTCATCATGAGATGCAGAAGGGGAATAATTTATTTCTTGGGATACATCTCTCTCTGGTGAACCTTCATCCCCCCGCGATGCAATGCTACCGGACTGTGTCCCTGCACCCGAGTTTCGTCTTGAAGAGTGGCTTGTGGTTCGACGCTTCTTGTGGGGTGTCATCCATGTTGGGCGCTGAGTACCTTGCACATGGCTAGGGTAGACGACATGATCCTTCCTAGCAGTCTGCTTTGTGCGTGCCATTCTCTTAGGTTGTAAAGTGGTAAAATGAGGAAGGACACCTCTATTTATAGGCTTTCACTTAAGAATTGTCCTGTTCACATTTAAATGGATAAAAATTAGTATTAAGACATTAAAAGTATATTCACAAAAATAGTAGAATTTTATTTGAAGTGAAAGGGGTTATAAAAACCTTGAAAAGTATAATGCATTTTAAGAGTTTGGAAATTATTTCCAAGCAGAACCCTCGCGGACTCTTTGTGCACGCCATTGGGCATGATGTTCGGGTCCTGACGATGACATCCACTTCTCTCTTGCAATATCATGTTGTAGCTTTCGTGTAATCTTTGCTAGTTGTGACTCACATGCCTTTTCCATTACATATTTTCTAGCAAATGTCGCACGAAAGAACCAATTGAACATTTCTTCTAAATAGTTTGATTGGAGTAGACCAGCCCCATGACGAGTGTTTTTAAAGTAAACACCTCTAGCCCTGTAATGTGACTTCTCCATTCCTTGTGTACTAAAAATGTCCAGTGACCCATATCGACTCATAAAATATGCTCCATGTGCAAAAAGAATATGCTATGATCTGGTCAATAAGATATACACATAGTGTTTAAGACCAAATAAAAAAATGTAAGCGAAACTTACTATGTAATGTGTAATGTTGCTTTCTCCCCAAGATAAGATGAATGACTGTGTAAACTCCTTCAAAGTCACTTGGAATAATTCTCATTGTGAAGCATTAGTGGAAGCCAAACACATCAAATGTAACAATTGATCGAACGATGACCAAACCTTCTTTCGCTTGTTAATGAGATCAACCTGACTATCATTGTCAGTTGTAATTGAACAGAGGTCCTTCCAAAGCTCCCATTTCCCATCATCTTGACTATTCACATCTTTTTTAAAGAAACGTCGTGCCTTCTTCCCAATCATTGAAACTTGTTGTAAAATCTCTTGAGACTCACCATACTTCTTAACAACTAAAGATACGTGGCCACCATGACAACCTATAGAATTCAAAAGATCTTCTATTTTCTGGATTGCTATTGTAGACCTCTCTAGTGGTTTCATTGCAAATGCATATTCAACATGGAGCTTCAAAAGCCTATCAAAGATCCTCATGAATGCATGCAAAGTACAAAAGTGAACATTGACTAATGGAAATGGGATAATGGGGTTCCAATCATTGCTTATTTTATCACGAGTCGGTTCCTGTAACATTGGACACCTCAAAAGTGATATCTCCCATTCCCTATGATTCAATGAGTCTGTTTCATCAATTTCTTCAGAGTCATCAACTCTCGTCAATGCCCTTGCATGTTTAGACTGTCTCTTAGATCCTTTGTAACCTTGTGTACAATATGGGCAAGGATAGAGAGAAGATGCTCCTTGTTTACAAGCTAACATGCATTTTATACTCTTAAGGTCTCCACCCAAATGCCATTCTACATCAAAATCACCTATATCATCTACAAAAAGCTTTTGCCCATGTATTTGAGAAGAGATTACTTCCGTAATCCACGGAGTCCTACTAAAAATCCATGAAATAACATTATTTGTTTCTTTGGGAACTTCTATAGCACCTAACCACCAGATATCTCTCTCTGATTGCACACTGTAAGTCAAATGGTCCCTCCCTCCTAAAGTTTCATCACTCATTGCATGGTCCATAATTTCGTTCATTAGCGTCACACTCAACCTTTCTAGTCGCCGACCCTTTATGATTTGACACTCATCAAGCTTCAGTATGAACTTTAACTTAACATTACAGTCTGCACAAAAGAGAAAACATTATCTTAATATGACACTTGAATGCAATAGAACTTCAACACCAAATAAAATGTAGTAGGGGTACCTTTGATTGTTGAACTATAAAAGTGAACCATTGCTTGTTGAAGCTTCTGAAGATCCACAAATATATTGTTGAATTTAGTGTAAGTAAATCCTTGTGTAGATAGGATTTTTGATTGCTTCTTGGTAATATTTGGATGATAAATAGAGGCAGGCATAGTTTCTTCTATGAATAAATATTGTCCAATAGTACGAGTCACATCCTCATTTGAAGTTTTTTTATTGATAGACAATTTATATGGGCATGGAAATATACTTTGAGAAATACCTTGTGATTGTAAGGCTTGCCTGAGAAGGGTGTACATTGTAGTATACCCATTTCTACTAATGCCTGCTTCGTCACATATTGCCTGCACATCTTGCACTGTGATAAGATTTTTTAACTTCTTTGAAAACTCAGCTTCAACAACAACTCTAATACACTTTCCTATGCGTGAGTCTAAAGCAGAAGTGATTTCTTTGGTGTTTATACAACTATTCATCAGCTTGAATTGGTCTTGTGTTGTTGATGAAGCAGTTATGTCTTCAATAAACGACCTACACAATGAAATATTCCATTACAAATCTTCATTAAAACATATAAAAGTAAAACAAACACTCACCTTGTTGCATATATACGTCGTTTGCGTGCTCCACCACCTTTTGAAAGAGCTTCAAAGGATGACAATGATCTTTTCCTATGTCTCATACCAAGTGGAGTCTCTTTCAGCTGCTGGAGATTGGCAGTTAACTTTGAAATTGTGCTTTGTTTTGCTTCAGTATCCTGTTCCAAATCTGCAAGTTTCTTTTGTAAAGATATGATTGTGCTTTCTAAAGTGACCACCCTCATATGATGGATGTGATGTTGTTGGAACCAATACTTAGCAGTAGCAAGTGAATGTGTAGATAATCTCTTGCAGTAACCTAATAGTCCAGCTTCACCCGCACCAATGAACTGAAGTAAAGTTGAGAGGTTATGGAATGTTGGATGGTAAGAAGATATTGGATCAAGAGGATAGAGTGAACCATGAGCCCAAAGATCAATACTTTTTTCTCCAGCTGCACGACGTTCATTTTGAGAATTGGCATCATTGTTGCATCGTGTATTTGGAGCAAACTCTCTAGGCACACGAACATGGATACTTGTTGATGCAGGAGCATGAGGACGTTCTACTGTGAAGTTTGTGATACATGTCAACACCATCTTTGCTAATGACCAACAATATCAAAAACAAAGATGAAAAACCGGTTGGAAGGGAGTCTAAAGCATAGGTTTTGCTCAAAAAATATGTTTTCTTGTATGTGTATGGGTTAAAGTGTATTTTTCCACTGAGTATGGCTGAAAATGATGAAATTTGAAAAAAAATCATTTTTTGGGGGAAGCATAGTCACGGATTTGATGATGTGGCACTTACTTTTGGAGGGAGTTTGAAAATTATACTTTTTCTAAAAGAAACTTCAGAAAATGGGCCCAAAAAAGTGACTTCTGACATATATATTAAAAAATAGGCTCTTTTGAGTTAATATACACTGAAAATGAGACTTTTTAAAAAAATTCATTTTTTTATTCAAATACATGTACGAGTTTGATGATGTGGAAAGTAGATTCTCTTTCTCTCTCTCTAGAATAAGAAAGAGAGAGGCCTATTGCAGCCTAAAAAAAAGCCTACTCCAGCCTACTAAAAAGTGCCCTATTAAATGCACTTTGTCCCCTTAAACAAGAACAGAATTAAGCTTAATCCCTAAAAATTAGGGATCCTTACAAGGCCCATGCAGGGTTCATTTTTTCCCCTAATGGGCTCATCCACCATTTGTAAGCCTTAGGTCCAAGTGACAAAGTTGTTTCTAAGACTTGATAGGCTTTAGAGGTGTTTTCCAACTAATGTAAGTTTTTCCATTTTTCCAAAAAGGTCAAGATTGCATCTTTGTTTCGGTCTTTGTCTTCCCCTAAAAGCTGAGATGGTTTTAAGTCTTTCGCGAATGAAAGAGTTCTAGACCTAATGGAAGTGGGAGAAGGATTTATGGTTACTTTCTCAGTTTTATTAATTAAAGACAAGTTATTATGGATTGGTAAAGGAGAATCTAGTCCTTTACTTGAGGATGGGTTCCTTGGTCAAATTGACAAGGAACTCATTTGGGAAAGGTAGGGGTAAAGTTGGACAAAATGTATTCAGAATTTATTCCATCTTCCTTTTATATCATTAATTGAAGTAGGAAGGGTTCCCATTTGGATTTGGATCTCCTTAATGATGAACATATCTTCTTGGATACCATTCATCTTCTCGTCCAACCCATTTAATTCTTTATAAATATTAATTTCTTATCTTTCTTGTTATCCTATTTTAGGAAGACCTGGAGTATATTCTACCTATCTAACCTCTTCTTGTGGCACATAATCTACTTCTTGTCTAGGTGTATATAACAACATATTACTAGCGTAGGAATCCCCTTCCATTGAATACATTGGAAATCAATTGGAAATGAAAAGTGCCATTCCTAATATCAAAGGAAACACATACGGAAAAAAAAAAAACTAATTACTTTCCCGATTATCTTTGACATTTCCTTCCAGTTGTAGGTTGGCTTGGACTGCCTTAGACAATTCACTACGTTGCTTCTTTCTTGATGATCAAGGTTGAAGTGTTATGGCCCTTCCTTTGCACACAAATCTTCAAAGTCTTCACACTATTTGTTGAGAAAAAGAGTGGGCTTATAGACCCTTCTTATGCCTTTAAGGGGAGCGGGGGGCTTATAGACCCTCTCAACTCCTTCAAGGATTGACTAACGACACGGGTACGACTCCATTGGATCATGTCAAAAAATCAGCACAATTAGATGGCCTTCCAGCAAAACTTTTTAGCATAGATACAAAGAGGTCTTCTCCTTTGTAGCATAGAATCCAAGGCAAAAAGACAAGAACAGATATTCAAAATTTACAGACAAGGCCTCTCAGCATAAGCTTCAATGTTCCAAAAAGATCTCTTGCATAGAATTCAAGAAGGACAAGTACTTGCATAGAGTTGAATGAAAAATCAAGGCTTTGATTACCATTGTTGTAAAGCTTTCCTTCCTAAAGCATATTATCCACCAAGAGAGTGAGTGAGTACCTATCCACCCATCCAACTCCACCCATATTTATACCAAAGGTCCTAGGGATGCATGTCTTGAGATTCTTCCATGTGTCCCTCCAAGTGTCCTTCATGTGGACACTTTCCATTTCAATTGAAGCCTTCCATTCACGTACGAGTCAAGGTGTCACTTGGGAGAAGCTTCTCCCAAGTCTAAGGTTCTTTTACTAGTTGAACAAATTGTCAAGGGTTAAAACCAAGAACATAATTTCCTATTTCAAGGGTCTAACCCATTTAAATAAACCAAGGATAAGTACCAATATCCAAGGGTCTAACCCAAGGATTATACAACAACCATCTTTTCTTGTCTTGCCCCAAGATCTGCATGGTGTGGCAAGATTTTAAAGGGGTTTTGATGCTCAAAAATCAAGTCAATTGGAAACAAGTGCTACTGGGCAAAGCAATTGGTTTCTCTTGTGCCTTGTGGAATACCATCAGAGAGGAACCTTTCTGGAAGATACGAAAAGAAATATGTGTGCCAAATTTCGATAAAGCTCCAAAAGAATGGTCGATTGTTAAGCCCCTTGCCCTGCTTGGCAGAAGAATACAGAATTGTAAGAAATTCCCTCCCTTTAGACATCATAGGATCTTCATCTTGGGAAAATAACAAGTTAAAAAAGTAAATGGATGGCCCATGAGGGTGATAAAAAATCATTGACCACCTTTGTAACATGATATAAACCCTTGTTGTTCCTCATGTGGCTTGCTCTTAAATTGTTATTGTCCAATCCTTCCCTTTCTTTGTGGGATATGGGGATGCCATGAGCTCTTTGCCCCTTCATTTAATTACTAAGTTCTTTTATTAGTTAAAGCATGGGAGAATAGGCCTTAGCTGAACTTCCTTTTAAGAGAAAAAGAAGGTACAAAACAGATTTGAATGCTATGAAGTGATTTGGATCTTAAGAAAAGGAGAGGTTGAGTTTTAATCGCAATTACTTCACCACACATGACATACATAAGTTAACCACTCACGTCATACATCACCAACCACGTACAAGTACATCCAAGCTCTTATAAATGTTCATTCCTATACCACGGCTACATGTTCGATCCATCCTAACATCAAGCATACTCACAAAATCTTATACATAAGCTATCACACTCACATATGTTCAGCATACAAAAGAATACATCTCTTCATCGCCACGATTGCTACTAAATTAGTGCATATAGTAGCTCATACATAATGTAATCCTCCAACCTTCATTCATGTTCTTCATATGCATTATATAAACTATAAATGGTTGTTCACTACTAACGTATCATGTATTATTCTTCAAGTACAATTTGGACCTATTAAAGTAGTTTGCCTATTCACATACCAATAAATAGCTAAACAGCCATGACTTTGAATAATTATGAATGACCATGATAATAACACATTCTAATAAGGATCAGCCTCTTTGATAAATATATGCTGCATACAACAATGTAGAACTATTAATACATCAACATAACATTTTATGCACAATTGACAACCATATATTGTTAGTATTGAACCATCACTAGCACTTGTAATGATGTGATTCACGATGGAAAGCCATACAACCTGTATATCATAACATCATTTGCTTTTTGACACATAATAGCAGTACTCCTTAAGAAAAGAACTTATGCCCATCCAGAACACTCTATGCACAATTGACAGCCATATATAGTTAGTGTTGTACCATCACTAGCACTTGAAATGATGTGCTTCACAATGGGCAGCCATGCAATATGTATATCATAGCATCACCTTGCTTTTTCACACATAATATTGTTGCACCATTTTCTACTTGTTGAAGGTGCAGCTTCTCAGCAATATACATATCCAACAATATACATGTCTGTTGTGATGTGATTCGACAGGTTTTGTGCATCTTATCTAAGGGATGATCCATTGTTGATACTGTCGAATTTTAAGTGTATAACTTTTGAGTATATGTAAATTTTGAGTGGCACTTTAAAAGAAATTTTTAAGTGTATGTCAATCTAGAGGCAAGTGTGTCTCTAGCGTCTTGTTTAATGACTCATTTTTCTTGAATGAGCATTATGTATTTAGTGTCTCTTTACCTCTTAAGACTATGATAATAAGAATGACTATACATTTTGTGAACTTTTCTAAAATTATGCAAACAAACATATCCTTGAACTTAAGAAGCAAGGTGTACGTGTTGAACATTGTACCATGTCACAAGCAGCCATGTTGTGATGGAAGGCAACTACTCTCTTTCACACCCCCTCCCACTTGTGCACTCATCAATTCTCATTTGTCACGTACACCTACATTCTTAGAATCAATTGTAATCACACTCTCCATCTCTCACTTTTTTATGCACATTACATGGGATTTCCCAAAAGAACTCCCTTGGACTCTCTATTAACAATATATTTATTCTCTCTCTCTCTCTCTCTCTCTCTCTCTCTCTCTCTCTCTCTCTCTCTCTCTCTCTCTCTCTCTCTCTCTCTCTCTCTCTCTCTCTCTCTCTCTCTATATATATATATATATATATATATATATATATATATATATATATATATATATATATATATATATATATATATATATATATATATATATATATATATATATATATATATATGTGTGTGTGTGTGTGTGTGTGTGTGTGTGTGTGTGTGTGTGTGCATGCATGCATAGAGTGTGCGACAATGGATTGTTGCCTTTTTATCGTAGAAGCTTTGTTTCCTTCGCATTGTAGAAGCTTCTAGATGAGCACATATGAAAGATTGAGAGAAGAAATATCAATTACACAATGTTATAATATGTTCACAATCTTAAAGGATTATAGTATGAGAGTAAAGGAGGATGGAAGAGAAACTATAAAAAACTTTGTAGTATGCACATATGGATCATAACCAGTCTTTAAGAGAACATAAAGAGAGGGAAATCCATTTTGAAGGATTAGGCTTAAGACTCTAATAGTGTTCTTCTTAAAGAGGGAAAGAAGATGTTGAAATCTACTTTGACACTACCCATTAAAGGTAGCTTCATTCCTTTGTATCTAACACGTTCACATGATTTAAGCATATCAAGCTCTCCCAAAGTTTTATGCACATTGATAGAATAGAGGTTTTAAGAGAGCTGGAATGCATCTTCGATATAAAGCTTTGTAGGATAAAAATTAAAGTGTTCAAAAAATCTCTAGAATCTGTTACAAGAGAGCTATGTAGAACATAGATACAAAGAATTAATCCAGCTATAGGTTTGGAATTAGTTGTCTCTTGCATAGAAGCACATGCACCTATGTTTATCAAGTGCCCTATGGATGAGGGGACCCGCAATAGACTATGTAACATCCTTTGGAACTCTTGATTACTCTGTGATAAATCTTCTACAAAATTGGAAGATCATTTCAACTAACATGACTTGATTCAATCCATTCATTTGAGAGATTCTAAAGTAATAATAGTACATGTGCTTTCCAATGTTTCAACCATGCATATATGCTACCTACACGATTTTATATTCATAAGTCTTGACACACACGCATGTCCTACCTTGATACTAAATTTGAGTCAAACATGCTAACCACCATTGAAAAATTGATTCACCTTTTATTGAGTGGATCGAAGCTTTTTCATCCATTCCACAAATTCATGTACATGGGCTTACAAGGATAACTTCAAGACAAACATATTATGTACAACTTGATTGAACCTGAGAGGATTGAAGCTCAACTACTTTTTCGTATTGCCCCAAACAAGGATATGGCATCAAGTGGAGCAGTGGAAGCAATAATGTCACTCCTTTGGTATAACAAAACAAATAGGGTGGTAACATAACAAAATGTATCTTTTTTTCCATGAGAAGAACATAGGTTATGGCACCACGAACAACAGTAGTAGTCGTAGTGTCACTCGTTTGCATAATGAAACCAAAGTAGATGGTAACACAACAAAAAGTACCTTCTTTTCTATGAGAACATGGAGTTTGATGTGACAAACAGCTACATGTAGGGGGCAAAGATACAAAAGATACATGAGTAGAGGTTCGATACAAGGAACTTTCAAATGTTTTGAAATAAGAGTACATATATGATCTAGGGTGAAATATGCATATATATCTTTCTTTATTAAAGTATTATAATTGGATGCGGCCAATAGAGCAAGAGTTTTGACCATTTCTGTGTCCTTATCAGTAACAACTCTCTATCATATTAGAAGCTCTGTTCATCAAGGGGGTTCATGATGGAACCCTAAATTACCTTAACTTTTGAGCCACATACAAATAGAAGAGAAAACATGGCATGACTAGAAAAAAAAGAGGTGGGAGAGATGATCAGTAAAGAGGTTAGAGAAGTGAAAAAAGAGGCAGATAAAGCATTAAATCAAGAAATGAGAAGAGCTCTCGAGAAAATCAAAGCCTTGGAAGATCATATCAAAGACATTAAAGAAGACCAAGAAATGGAGAGACTGAAGGAAAGAGAACTATGGCTCAAGAGGCAACAAGATTGGGTTGAAGAGAAAAAGAGCATGCAAGAACAAATCAAGGCCCTCGAGGCATCGATAGTCTCCCTCAGCCCAGAAGAAGGTGAACTTAGAGCAGACACAAAGGAAGCGCTTAAAAAGGAGCTGACCGAAGCACTGACTGCAAGCATTGACACGAAGCTCGAGGCAACCAAAGAAGGATGGGTTGAAGTGGTGAAGAAAAACATCAAAAAGAGGCAAAAGAAGAAACACAAAAAGAAGAAGCTCTTATTGTACACACTGCCATTGAAGAGGAGAGGATGCGACGAGCTCGACGCCTTAATGTGCGGATCACAGGTATATTAGAAAAGGAAGGACCACCGAGATGGATGGGAAGACACTATGTAAGAAACTCGGTTACAATGGAGAGGAGGCTCTTCCATTCACCAAATGTTGGAGGGTAGGGAAAGATCCTTCAAAAAAAAGAGCTCTCATTTTGCAATTCCCCTCCGAAGCAGTAAGATCCATTTTCATTCGCAAGAGAGTGGTCTTGAGAGGGCTTGAAGGTCCCCCTATTTACCTAGATGATGATCTCACACCCATGCAAGTAGCACATCATCGCGCATGCATGCCAAGAGTACATGAGGCTCGTAGAGAAGGGAAGAAGGCTTCATACAGAGATGGTCGGATCATCATTGAGGGCAAAGCCATACTATAGGGATTCACGGCCTGTGAGTCAGTTGAGGAGATACATCTCGCAATGTGGAACTGCAATGGCGATTTATGGACACATCCAAAGAGGCTCGAGGAGGTGAGCAAAGATAGAGATATTATTCTGTTGATAGAGACACATGAAAGCCCCGATAGGAGTTTACCTCAGGTGCATGGCTTCCAATGGGAGTCTACATACAGAAATTGTACACGCCACCACACTACGAGAGGATCCAGGGGAGTAGCGATACTCTTCAGAGATAGATTTTAGAGCAGGATACAGATCGTCGCACGGGACTCACAAGCCAGATACCTTTGGATCCGATTACAGCTCTCACATGAGAGGACCATCTACATTGCATTATGCTATTTTGCACCCTCTGGCTCTCAATTCTCTGTCATGGATCAGGAGGATGCCTCACCTTACACTTGTCTCTCAGAGGAGATCACTGAGTACTCTACTCTAGGGGAAGACTTCCTTATGGGCGACTTCAACGCAAGGACGGGAAGCGATCAGTGCGAGGCTTTTGACCCAGGGGATCCAGTCATATTACCCACTCTACAGGAGGAATCTATGGCACGAGTTTCAGCTGATTCTACACACACACACACACACTCTATGGTACTCACCTACTCAGACTCGGGTCCAGACACCGCCTCGTTATTTATAACGGGATGAGACACTGGCTTATGTCAGGGAGATTGACATGCATATTGCACTCAGTTACAGATGGAGGAGGGAGTATCGTGGATTATATCATGGGACCGAGGGAGGCCACCCACATACTCAGTTCTTTCACCATCCCACCTATACCCATTGGAGCAGATCACGCATATCTTGCACTATCCCTCAAGGGAGACATTCCCACACACACACCCATGACACGCCCCCCACACACTACCATCCACTTCACAAACGAGCTTGCTCACATATACTCAGCCCGAGTTGAAGAAAGCCTTCTTTCACTTCATCCTGACACCCCACTACCTATACTTACCTCACATACAGCATCCATCCTTCACGCATCCGCCATCGATTCATTCCCACACACCACCCATTCTAGTCACACACCTCCCCCAGGGACCATGCCGCAAGATCCGTGGTACGATGATGAGTGCAGGAGTCTCTATCGTCGACTACGAGCTGAGAGAGCATTGGGAGAGATCACAGAGATGGAGGCTAAAAGACATATGAAGACCCTCACACGCCGAAAGAAACGGGCCTTCGAGGAGGCAAAGGAGCTTGAGCTATACCATTTACTTATGAGCAGGGATTGCACTGCTGCATGGCGCACACTACGAGTCACGACCGAAAACACCTATTGGAGATCCACAGATGTGGCACGAGTATGCTGAGAGACTATATGAGATACCTGGACAGCCTACCATCTCCCAACCACTTGGACCACGCCCTACTTGTTCCTCTTTCTTCACAGCAAAGATGATCCAGAGGGCCATTGAGCGACTACAGCACCTCATATATACTGCCTCCACTATAGCTCCATTGATTGCACATGTCTTCAATTGGGCTATAGGGGAGGGCTTCCCACAGGAGTGGACGAGGAACACCATTGTACCCATCCACAAATCTGGGGATACCTTGGACCCAGGGAACTACAGGACTATCATGATTGGTCACACCATGGCCAAGCTTTATGGGACGGTTCTCGAGACAGAGCTCAGCTCATATGCTGAGATGGAAGGGTTATGAGCACGTGGTCAGGCAGGGTTCCGACGGGCTTTCTCCACTATTGATCACATCTTCATTCTTCGTTGCCTCATTGACGGGCCAAAGATGCGAAAGAAGAGATTATATTGCTGCTTTGTGGATTTCCGCAAAGCCTTCGATACTGTGCCACGAGAGAAGCTTTTTTGAAGACTTCATAGCTTGGGGATACCATCACAGATGATTTGGGCCATCTACACACACTATGAGCAGATTTGGAGGGTTCGATGCCCGGGGGGACTATCAGAGACCATTGCTAGCACAGTGGGTGTTAAGCAAGGTTGCCCACTCTCTCCCACTCTATTCGGGCTCTACATCGACAAGATTGAGGACTACATTCTCTGAGCTGGAGGGGAGGGTGCAGACCTTGCATGTACACAGGTCCACATTTTATTATATGCAGATGACATTGTATTGATTTCAGAGTCACCCGAGAGATTACAGCACCACCTAGATGCCCTCCATGAGTTTTGTACACAGAGAGGCTCGACAGTAAACCTTGGCAAGACCAAGGTCATGATCTTCCACACCTCCCCCATGGTGAGGAATGGAGCAAGGTTCACAATTGGCAGTGGACAGATTGAGGTGGTCACTTCCTATGTCTACCTCGGAGTCACATTCACGAGCTTGCCTGGCCCCTTCAGCATGAGACAGGCAGCCACCGATAGATTCACACGAGGATATGCAACCTTAGCCATATTAGAGCGGAGATGTCACCAGGCACACTTCTAGGAGCCCCGCACAAAGGGGTGGCTATTTGACACACTAGTCAGACCAGCTATGATGTATGCTTCGACAGTTTGGGCACCAGGCCTCACAGGCACCCAGTGGAGTGCGATCGAGCAGCCACAAGTACGTATGATCTCACGACTATTTCGTCGGAAACAGTCAGTGCCACATGACATCATCAAGGAAGAGCTAGCTGCACCACCCATGGTGATAGATGCACTATTCCATACTATCTCCTTTATTCAGAGGGTGAGGGAGCTCCCTACAGAAAGACTCACACACAGAGCTTTTGAGGCATCTATACAAATATCAGAGTCGGGATATCAGAGAGCTTGGTACACTCAGGTTAGAGCGTGGTTTGATAGTCATGGACTTGATATGGATAGATTGCCGCCTTTTCAGTATGACCCAAACTCACCTCACATCCACCTCTCGCGTCATGAGAGGAATCTTGTGCTGAGACAAGACCTTTGGAAGCTCTACATTAGTCGGACATGGCACACACCACACATGGGATCGAGACTATCACACTATCGAGACCAGTTCTTGGACATACTAGCGGATGGTTTCATCCAACGACCACGCTACATGGATACCTACATAGTACATGCCAAATAGCTTGAGGGTAGCGATTGGCCAGTTGAGGGTCTCATCACACCGACAAGAGATTGAGATAGGCAGAGCCATATACATTCTTAGAGAGGAGCGGCTATGCAAGATATGCAAAGTAGAGATGGAGGATGAGGAGCACTTTGTTTGCAGATGTAGCGCATATGATGACATTAGAGACAGATACGAGACTTTGTTTACAGGGCAGCCCATCCTCCGAGAGATCATGGGCTCTAGAGATCAGCGGCAGCTCGGGCGATTCTTACTAGAGATTCAGAGTCACAGAGATTCCCTCCTCCAGCCTACTGCGGTTTCCCAGACACGAGGGAGACAAAGTAAGCTCACTGACTTCTTCATTCCACGACGTGGAGCAGCCCTCCCCCCCTTAGCTCACACATCGAGAGGGGTGACTCTTCAGCACACTCAGACCTCTCAAGCTAGGAGACGGCCCCGTGCTATAGGATATCGGGCCCCGATACTTCACAGACACCAGATTGCAAAGATCCAGGCTCGTGACCATCGTGCCATGGAGGAGAGACGATCCCGGACGATGGCGGATCCCGCTGCTTCCATCAGGGCGGCCTTGACTCCACCTCCACCCATGTACCACATCTTACACCCGCCCACTAGTTCAGGATGGAGCTAGTTAGTCGTTTAGATGCATTGTCATGCTTGTACTACTATTTTGCATATAGGCTACAGATATAGCACTCCATTCACCATCCCTCCCCTCCCACTTTCATGGGTATCTCTACATGCATACTACAGAGATCTATATATACAGCTTTTTTTTTTTCAACACTTTTATCTTTTCCGATTGACAGAAGATACACCCATGTACATTGATTTGTCTCATAGGCCGAGTTCGGCCTCCTAATAGACGTAAACTCTCTCTCTCTCTCTCTCTCTCTCTCTCTCTCTCTCTCTCTCTCTCTCTCTCTCTCTCTCTCTCTCTCTCTCTCTCTCTCTCTCTCTCTCTCTCTCTCTCTCTCTCTCTCTCTCTCTCTCTCTCTCTCTCTCTCTCTCTCTCTCTCTCTCTCTCTCTCTCTCTCTCTCTCTCCCCCCTCTCTCTCTCCCTCTCCCCCTCCCTCCCCCTCTCTCTCTCCCTCTCCCCCTCCCTCCCTCTCCCTCTCCCCCTCCCCCGCCCCCGCCCTCGCCCTCCCCCTCCCCCTCCCCCTCCCCCTCCCCCTCCCTCCCTCCCTCCCTCCCTCCCTCCCTCCCTCCCTCTCTCTCTCTCTCTCTCTCTCTCTCTCTCTCTCTCTCTCTCTCTCTCTCTCTCTCTCTCTCTCTCTCTCTCTCTCTCTCTCTCTCTCTCTCTCTCTATTCAAGTGTTGTACCCACAAATATGTATTGGTGATTGTTTTACTGCAAGTCAGTTTCATTTCTCTCAATCTTTATGATCAAAGTTGTTATATTATGCACTACTCGTTAACAAATCATTAGTTACATGATCCATTGAAGTGAAGAGCTCAGTCTATCATATTGAACGACTTTGACATTTATATTTATAGTGTCTTGAATAGAAGAGAAGTATATATTCATATCTCTCTACAAACTCAGCCACAAGATTCTCTACGATGAAGTCTATTGTCAATTATAGATCTACAAGAATCTCAAGTCTCATATACAGTGGCAAGTGCATAGGACTGTTCATATGGATATGTCTAAACAGTCCTATGCACTTGCCACTGTTGTAAGCACTCTCGGTTAAAAGAATGTCATTGAAGAGGGGTAATATGTCAAGATATTCAAAGGGAGATTATTTATGTGTTGTAATAAATTACTCTAGTTTTGTAGAATGTATGCCTTGTTGCTGCAGGAAAGATGCGGGCTGCTCCAATAGATAAATCACTGCTGAATGAGGAAGTTTAGTTAGGGCTCTCTTCAAATTGATTCATCTAAGTGATTAGAAGAATGTGGGATGTTCTACTACAAGTTATGTAAGTTACTCCTGAATGAAGTATTTAGTTTGAACTCATGATCATTATGGTATGTTGTTGCTCCTCATATAATTAAAAGAAGAGAAGGAATATTTGTTGTTTTGGATGGGCTGCAGTGCTGCTCTTAATGACTACTCTGCTGGCAAGATAAAGTGTTGTATTTTGAATTGGCTGAAGTGCTGCTCTTAATGGCTACTGTTATTATGTGTCAAAAAACAAGATGATGCTATGATATACATATTGTATGGCTTCCCACCGTGAAGCACATGATTACAAGTGCTAGTGAGTGTACAAAACTAACAATATATGGTTGCCAATTGTGCATAGACTGTTTTGGATGGGCTGAAGAGTTGCTGTGTTTTGGATGGGCTGAAGTGCTCTTAATGACTACTGCTATTCTGTGTGAAAAAGCTAGATCATGCTATGATATACATATTGTCTGGCTGCCCACAGTGCAGCGCATCATTACAAGTGCTAGTGATGGTACAACACTAACAATATATGGTTGCCATGTGCATAGAATGTTTTGGATGGGCAGAAGTGCTCCTGTGTTTTGGATGGGCTGAAGTGTTGTAGTGTTTTGGATGAGTTGAAGTGCTTCTTTTAATAACTACTGTTATTATGTCTCAAAAAGCAAGATGATGTTATGATATACATATTGTATGGCTGTCCACCGTAAAACACATCAGTGCTAGTGATGGTTGAATACTAACAATATATGGTTGTCAACTGTGCATAAAATGGTATGCTGATATAATAATAGTTCTACATAGTTGTACGAATCATATATTCATCACAGAGGCAAGTGTGCATAAAATGTTATGCTGATATAATAAAAGGTCTACATAGTTGTATGAATCATATATTCATCACAGACGCGACTGTGCCTAAAATGTTATGCTGATATAAATATAATTCTACATTGTTGAATGAATCATATATTCATCAAAGAGGCTGGTCCACAAGTGAATGTGTTAATACTGAAATCATTCATAAGTACACAAAGTCAAGGCTGTTTAGCTATTTATTGGTATGTGAATAGGCAAACTACTTTAAGCAGTCCAAATTGTACTTGAAGAATGGTACAAGGTACCTTTGTAGTGAACAACCATTTATGGTTTATGTAATGCATATGAAGAACATGAATGAAGGTACATTATGTATGAGCTACTAAATGCATTAATTTAGTAGCAATCATGTCGACGAAGAGATGTATTCTTCTGTATGCTGAACATATGCGAGTGCGAGAGCTTATGTATAAGCTTTTGTGACTATGCTTGATCTCAGGATGGATTGAGCATGTAGTGGTGGTATGGGAATAAACATTTATAAGAGCTTGCATGTGCATATATGTGGTTGCTGATATATGACGTGAGTGGTTAACTTATGTATGTCATGTGTGGTGAAGTAATTGCAATCAAAACTCAGCCTTCTCTCCTTTGCTTAAGATCCAAATCTCTTTATAGCCGCCAGCTCTGCTTTGTACTTTGCAATGAGTAAGAGAGGTATGCATTTATAGCATAACTATTTACATCCATCACATGAAGTGATGCACCATTAGTCGTCCTTTGAACTTCGTAAACCAATAGTTTTTATCTTGTGATAATGTTTATTCTCTATCTCCAACAACCATTCCAAACATAAATACATGAACATTTGATTAGCAATATATGCACATGACCACACCAGCATACATTATTTCTTTGTTTCAATCAATCCACAAGTGGTGATAGATGGTTATTACATCTTCATATAAATGTGAAACACACAAATGAGCCTCAATCATATCAATCTACAATTAGATATCTTGTATTAACCTTGTATCTACTTGATGCATTCACATAACACTTCAACCCATGAATAATGCGATTGCAAAGCTTCGGCTTACCTTATAATACGCATATAGTACCTCAGCCTTTCATATAATTGATTGTAGATCATTGCATCTTTGATAAGATCAGCTAAGTTTAATCCTTGCTTCACTACAAACTCAGGACATATACCTCAACCTTTTTTGCACCTTCACTCAATATTAGAAGCCACCTTCAAAGCAAAGTAGATTGTCTCGTATTTGAGCTCACAGAATTGCAATAATAAAAATGTATGAGAGAGAAAGAGAGAGAGATAGGAGTATTATAAGCAATCAATCCTTCTACTCAAAGAATTTACAAATGGTGGGAGCAGGATCCACACACAATAGTGTACAGCCATCCTCTTAGATAAGTGTGAGGAGATGGTTGTTGCGTGAGATCAAGAGGTGGAGTAGGTGAGAGCAAATCTTGTCCAATCTCTCGCACCACTTTCTTCTCTTAAAGATCAGCCTTGAATGTCCGAAAAGTGGCACAAGGAGTTAGGTAGATTGTTCTAAGCTTGATAAACAAAAAAATTATGCACATGCAGATAGAGAGCTTTCACAAATGATTTTACTCATATTTGATGACTTAAGATATAACCTCTGCATTGTTGGGGATAAAGGCCTCAAGGACTCTGCTTTTGTAATTTTGACCCTTCCAGGAGATAGCTCTCTCTGAGGCTTTCTAGACATATTTTTTGTTATAATCTTTGGACCCAAAATTGGGGAGTAATGGGCATTTACATTATTTTCATGAATTTTGGTCATTGGCCATATGTGAAGCTCTCAATGTGCAAACATGGCTTCTACATCTTCTAATGTCAAAAACTTGTTCGAGATAAAGAGATTTCACAGTAGAAACTTTGATTTGTGGAAAGAGAGAACACTCGACATCCTCTTTCTTAAAGATTGTGAAGGGGCTCTTTTTTTTATATATTTTTTGGACCCCAAATTGAAGAGTTACAAGCATTTACATTATTTTTATGACTTTTGGTCATTGGCCCTGTGTGACATGCCCAAATGACCTAGAAGTCACATATCAATAAAACTTGGTCCCAAAACTCTCATAACTTGAATGGGACTGCTAAGTTCTTCAACTTCAACTTCTCCATCTTCTTCTTTAAATTTGTGCACAAGTTCCTCTCTATAGTTTCTCTCCCCATGGAGAAGCCCACTCCCTTGGTGTTTGGAGCAACCGAGTACACCATCACGTAGCTCTCTACGACCTCTTTCAAGGAGTTTTTATATAGTATGGTCCAAATTAAATGAATTAAGAGATGTGCCTTGCTCTAAACAAGTTCTATGCTTCATAATTGAAGCTTGCATGTTTTTCAACACATTACACCTTGTGATAGATTTCTTAGCATCACTAAATTTCTAACCAATTCTCAGTTAAACTTATCGCAAACGAGCATTACAAGCAAAGTTGAAAAAGCTAGTGTGATAGTGAATTTTGAGAGTGTGAGCTCAAACCCTAATTTTGGTTAAAGAATCAAACCCTCATTTCAAAAGTCAAACCCTAATTTTGGTTAAAGAATCAAAAATAGCCCAAACGCATATGAAAAGCAAGTTAAATGTGGCAAAATCTTATAAAACCACATCATCTTAATCATAATACTTGTATTAATAACATGTGGAAGTTGAAAAGCTCAATTAAAATTATTATAAGTCTATTTAGTGATTTGCAACAACTTTTACGATCATTTTAACAGTGATTCGCCTCACATTGTTTGTATTTCCCTTATTCCATCAATTACACACACATATTCCAGCGCGGAGTCCGAGCATATTATTTTCTTTAACTCTTAAGCACACTTCTCTGTTATGTATCTAGAACCATTCAATTTAAGCCTCTACATTATTTTTTGTATACACACACATTGTATAGTTAATTTTCCATTAATTCATTTACTTTAGAGTGGTCTTTTTGCTACTCGTTTATCTAATCTCTACTCTATTCTCTATCTTCATTCATCTAGATTATTTGGTTCAAGGTGTGTATGTGTGCAAGGTATTGTAGTGTGGGGAAGATCATGTGAACCTATATTATTGGGCCCACCTCACTTCAAACACAGATAGGCACACACATTGTATTTATCCCATGTTTCAACACAAGTACATTGAAAAAATGCTGGAGAAATTCAACATGGCTGAATCGATGCGTCTTAGAGTGCGATTGCAGCCATATACCAAACTTTCCAAGGATAATTGTCCCCCCACTAATGATGCAACTAATTACATGAAGGGTGTAACAATTGTGGATCACTCATGTATGCAATGGTTGCAACAAGGCCAAACATTACCAAGGAAATTGGAGTGGTGAGCGGCGAGCCAATACATGGCTAATCCAAGCAAAGCACACTCGGATGCAATAAAATGTATCATGAGATACTTACTTAAAAGGGACGAAGAACAAATGCCTATGATATAGTTGTTTCTGATGGGTTTCTGACTCCTGACGTTTACTCGACGTCTGACAGGTAAGGTAAAACGTTTCTGACGTTATCCGATGCCGCCCTTTTTTTTTTGTCATAGTTGTTTCTCATGGGTTTCTGACTTCTGACGTTTACCCGACGTCTGACAGGTAAGGTAAAACATTTCTGACATTATCTGATGCCGCCCTTTTTTTTTTCCAAAAAAAAAAAGAGATTTTTTTCCCACTATGCAATGTTTGCAGTATACAACAAGGCCCTCTTAGCTTACATGCTGCTCTTTTTGGTAGCCAACTGTTGACATTACTGGAACCTGTACGTCTCTATGGATGCCTACATGCTACATTTGACATCTGCATACGTCTCTATGGATGCCTACATGCTACATTTGACATCTGCAGTTATTCACAGTTTGCATTGTGCAATTGGAATGCTTGGTCTGATATGGCAAATGATGCAATGTTCTCTACTGTAGACTGGTACAGCCTACAGTAATAGAGAAGATGCATCATGAATGTCCACATTCCATTGTGCAATCAGCAATGTCAAGTTGTCAACTACTACAAAGAGTATGCTGCAGCCTACAGTCTACAGACTACAGTAATAGAGAAGATACATCATGAATGTCCACATTCCATTGTACAATCAACGATGTCAAGTTGTCGATTACTAAAAAGAGTACGCTGGAGGACCTTTTTGTAATTTCTATCAACACATGATGTGTACTGTATACATATCTCTAAGACTGAAGTTCTAACCTTGATGGAAGTAGTAACTTTGCTACTACGCAGGCAGTGGGCATGCAGCAGGCTGAAAACTCAACTTGGTCGCTGCAGTCGGGGCTCAGTCTTCAAGTATGACTCATGCATGTGCAGGTCTGTATGAGCTGGGATGCTCACTGTGTGCAGGTGTACCGTGTATGCTGGCAGGACTTGGCAGCTGTCCACCATCTGGACTCTATATGCAGAGAAAAGAAGACAACAAAATGACTCAGTCCTGGGTAAATAAACCAAAAATAACAATAGCTGCAAACAACACGTCAGCTACAAGTCAGCTACGAACGTCAGGAAAGAAAAGTCAGTAACGTCAGTAAAAGTTTACTGACGCATCAGTAAACAACTATGGCCTATGTTATGAAAAGAGCACTTTATAATTAAAAGTTGTGATTTGATTAGGACAAAGGATGTGGATACTCAAAATATCCACAAGCGGTTATGTATATACACTTGCAGGAGGTGTCATTTCATGATGCTCTAGACTTCAAAGATTAGCTGAATTCTCGATTGTAAAAGGTGAATATATTTCAACCACAAAGGCTTAAGGAAGCAATGCAGTTGGCACACTCTGTAGTCAGTTTGGCACGCGTGACAAGGGACTTCTATTTGGTTGCGATAGCCAAAGCACCATATGTCTAGCAAAGAATGTCATGTTTCATGCATGCACAAACACATAGATGTATGATATCACTTTAACATAGAAGTGCTTGAGAATGGCTTAATCACATTGATCAAGGTTAGTTCAACATAGGATCCTATAGATACTCTCTAATTGCCTACCAAAGGCGCAACATCAGTTATGTATGCAGATTGTAGAAATTACATAGCTTAAAAGAGCCTCCTTGACCCTTTAGGTGGAAGTGCTTGAGAATGGCTTGATCACATTGATCAAGGTTAGTTCAGCATAGGATCCTATAAATACTCTCTAATTGCCTACCAAAGGCACAACATCAGTTATGTATGTAGATTGTAGAAGTAACATAGCTTAAAAGAGCCTCCTTGACCCTTTAAGTGGAAGGTTGTTGAGGATGAAGGCCCCAAATAGCCTATTATTGTATGATGTTATCCTTTCATCTAATTGCTCTCTCCAAGAGCTACACACCATATTTTTACTCAGTTTTATTCCTTTATGATATTTTGATCACCTCACTAAGTGTGGGAGCATGTCCAAGTGACCCAAAATGTCACTTATAATAAAACTTTGTCCTCTCATATCATATCAAGGGGACATTCTACAAAACTTCAATGTGATACTCTCTTTCTCTCTCCAAGTTCTTGCACAAGGTTCTCCTCTCCTCCACCATGCAAGATATATTCATTTGTATTGTACACATTTTTGGACATTTTTATTTTAGTTTGTATCGGTCTATTTTTGTTTTGGCTACTTCATGACAAAAATTTGTAAAACATTTCCTTCCACCATCTTGTTCTACTCAAAGAGAGCTTTCCATCCATGTATAACACTACCATCCAACACCTCTTATAGAAAAAAGTGAACCATAATTTTAGTCAAAGGGTCGACAATACATGAGAAGAAGGCCAAAATTAGACAGCCCATATGAAAGGGGACACTGGCACATAGTTGAGGTCTTCCACAATTTTCAAGAAATCCAAAGCTATTTTTTTGTCAGATTTTTTGTTGAGCTTAGGTATCTATATAACAATATAATCGCGCACTCGTTACTTAACTCACATAGCTCTTGAATTGAGGGTCATGCTTATCTTGGAGTGTACAACAGTAATCGATAGTATATAGCAGATTGGTGTGTGGGAGAAGATTCTATTCTTTTTTTTTTTTTTTTTTTTTTTTTTCTTTTTTTTTGGGGGGGGGGGGGGGGGGGGGGGGGTTTGGAGACGTTCAAACCCACGAAAGCATAAACCGAAAGTGAGGGACACCAAGAAGATTGCCAAGAACACGTTTATATTAGATTCGAAACTCGTGTTTACAAGAAGGCAATGAGAGCTTGGTATGAGGAGTACTAGTAGCCCTCATAGTTGCAATTTGGCGCCGCAGGGCATACCCTCCAAGCACTGAAAGGGGATGGATAAAAATACAAGGCCTATGACAGGGAGGGGGGGTGGGTGTGTGCACGGGCACATGCGCATGTATAACCTAGTACCCAGAAACCACATTTTTGGGCCCTCGAAACAGAGACACCGTTTTTGGGAAACATGTCACCCAAAAATAACATTTTCTAGGCTATTTTTTTCAAGGACCTCATATTATGGGAAACGGGCTCTTCAAGAGACTTTTCATAACCGTGAGCTTCTACATTTGTTCTTCCCTTGAGTGACCTTTGAGTCTATGACGAGTCACGACCAACAATTGGCCTTGACTCTTAGCTTTCAAGCCTCAAGTGGATCTACTTAGTACTATGATACTATCACTCATCGTCGTTCATATTCATGTCATAGATATTACACTCATTATTCATATCATATAGGATATGTTGAATGTTCATCATGTGGGCATTCATTAATCATGTGTAAATTGCAATGCACATATGCCATAAATCATCTACTTGATTCCCCTGAAATTTGCATTATACAATAATATAATTATGCCTCATCATGATGCGTCTAGCATCATGCATGATGTATAATGCTTCATGATTCGTTCTAGAATCCATAACTACTAACTTGTAGGTTATAGTCTTGGCCATGTTGGTTGGTGCCTAATGCATTATGCATGCAAGCTTGCACCGTAATTTGTGCAGCATATTGAATAATAACTTATGTATGTATGCTCATTATGGCATCCATGATGATACATGTATGTTCATTTAACATTCTAATCATTATGTATGTAATTTGTGCAACATCTACTCCATTACGCATGCAAGTTTGCATCATGCAACATATACAAGTATGCATTGTGCAATGCTAATGTGCATTATGTTACATTCACTTATGCATGTATGTATGTACACTATATATAATATATATGCATGCATGCATGTATCATGTATGTATATAGGAGTATTTGATATTTAAATTGTTATATTTTTACAGGCACACATGTTATTTTACATATTTCTAAAATGTTAAAAAAATTGTTTTCCTACCGATTCCAAATTTCTTGAAACTTTAAAACTCCGTTTCTGACTGACCTATATCGACCAATTGTGTTGTGCCAAGGCACTATGGTGTGTACTGCATGGACACTTGGAGGAGTAGTTATTGGCAATGTAGTTAGCTTCTTCTACCTATAGCTTCGTCTGCAACACCCTTTGGAAGGCTCTCTTTGGTTATTATGGGTTGTGTGAGTATAGTGTTTCAGATCTTTTATTCTTTTTGTACATAAGTACTCTTGTAGCACTTGTAGTTCATATGCTCCAATTAATGATAATACATGTACAAGATGTTATGCTTCAAATTACAAATACATGGTAACATGGTAACATGGAAATACTCACACCCATCAATACCAATCAATGCAAGTAAAGGTAAAGGACAAGGCATGAAGGATCTCCAAGACCACCCCTCTCACAAGAGTGGAGAGATCTCCAAATATATGAGCACACACCCCTCCAACAGCACCTCCATGTAGTATCAACATCCCCAAGTACTTTCCAATGAGTAAGGGCGGCAAGATAACGGTTGTGTGTGATGCTCAAGTGCGTTATGATTCAAATTAACTAATTAACCACCAAAAACCTCTCATTGCAATATGCATTCAATTCAGATGAATAAAAGATACCTATTGCCATCTAATACCTAACTTTTGAGGTCATTCACTTATTCCTTGTGAATATACAAGATCATACAAAAATTTATGTAGCTTTACTTTCTCTTCTCCCATTCACCCTTCTTAATATGCGTCCTACTATAATTTGTGCTATATCACTTCAACAAACCTCTTTCTAAGACTTGTTGTGACATTTGGCATCCACTTCTAACAAACGATAAAGAATGTGATCAAGTTACAATCAATATCAAGCCCACTTCCATAGACACCACATTGCAAAACCCATGTGTTCAACTTGGACAAATCACAAGTACCCACAACCATCTCATACCCAAGTTTCTAGGCAATTATTTATTCCTTATACATTCTTCACTCAAAAGTCACTAATTTTCCTTTTCATGTTTCAACACAATTGTTGAAACCTTTCTTCAAATCTCTTGACATGAAGCCTTCTTCATAATCACATATTGCAAGGGTAGCCATTCCTAAGAACATGTTACGAATCAAATGAAGAAACTAAATTAGAACTCAAACGAAAAGACTCATAGTCCTCTACTCACCAAAGAAGGTATTTCTAAGATAATCAAGAACGAGTTCAAAATCCACCAGAATCACTCAAATACCAATGCATTCTCAAAATCAATTGGCATTGATGCATGGAAAGCTGACAAGACATACACGCCTAGTGCAACACTCATGAATGCTACCACCTAATAAAATGTTGAATTCTAAATGCTATTTGACCATTTCTGGTGACATTTCAATCTTCTTTTCTAAATTTACAAACAAAAAAACAAAAAAAAGAGTAATAATAATAAAAAACTGGTCTGAAGGAACAAAACTAGTTACTTTTCTTTAGAAAATCTTAATTATATCTGATTAAAACTGTTCCTAAAACTTTTTCTGTCATGTAAAGTGCCAAAATAGGCATAATAATCAATCTGGTAAAATAAAATATTTTACATGGAAATTAATATTGGCAAATATAAAGACATGAAAAGCATCCCCGAGTTCTCTTTGCACTCTAGCACATGAGACTGTTACTTGGATGCACTAGGAAGAGCATTGATGAAGGCGTTGTAAGAAGAGTCTAGGTCAAAAAGAAGTTGACGTGCCTGCTGTTCGTTGAGCTCGTCTGATGCGCCCATTCTACTCAGTTTGGAAATCCAGTCACGAGTTTTAATCTTACCCTCAAAATTAGCTGATAACATTGGCACTTTGTTCAGAGATGATAAGAGGTCGAGGAGGAGGGGATGAACCTGGTCAACGGCAACCATGTTAAGCTTAAGAGAATCCATCGCTGTGATGTAATGCTGTACACACTCAGCAACCGCGACGGCGGATACAGAATCGGAAGAGGATGCACTCTTGTGTTCCACGGTTGCAGGAACTCCGGAAACCAACAGTCGATTAAGTGCTGCAGGGCAATCCATTTTATAGGTATTCATGAACCTCTCAACATCGGGAACTGTGTCTCTCAATGAATTCCATAGTGTCTTGAACTGCGCAATCAGCTTCATGCACGCAGGTTCGTACTCTGCAGGCGAAATGATGTCCCTCACGTAAGCCTTCTCCAGCTTCTCTGTGGTCTTTATGATGGCGAACAAGTCCGCATAGTTATCGTACATTTCCCGCTCGCGTTTGTCGCTCCACAGCTTGACCTCAGAGATCTTCGACATGGAAACTGGTTCCATTTTTCCCAGGCTAGTGCTGCGACTTCGTGTGTGTGTGTGTGTATGAGAGAGAGAGAGAGGGGGGGAGCTTTTGTAAACTGGTTTCGCGTTCAAAGTGATGAACAATCCTCGGTCCAGGACTAATGTCGGAGCTATATTGTGCCTAATCTTTCCGTTTACATACAGGACGCACCAAACTATGTGAATTTGTCTTTTAACTTTCACGAATGTGAGGTCTTTTAAATTTTATGATAATGAAAATGAAAGAGCACCGACAAACTTTCCAAAAAAAAAAGATACACCGTTTTAAAGATTAATAAAAATAATATTTTTTTTTAGATACAAAGATCAATAATAATAATAATAAGTATATGTGTTTTCTCTTTTCAAATATCGGGGGTAGGGTTCAACTTGTGTGGGTTGTTTTTTATCATTTGGGTGGTGAGATGTTAAATTATCTTTTTTAGGGGATCCTTGAGTCTTTTCATTAATCTAGTTCAAATGAGTTATCTTATCTGGTCATAGAGATGTAATGCTAATAGTTGTAAGATTTTCAACCCTCTTTGTACTTTCACATTAATTCAAGCTAATCCAAAAGAATAGATCTTACCGATAGAACGTCCTTTTTTGCTTTTTCTTTTGAGATTATGTTCACTATTAATCTATATGCACATGTGGAGCATAGTGGAGTGGAGAGAGGGGTCTAAAATTTCTAACGCATTTGTATCACACTTCATCATGTACAAAGCAAACTTATCCCCATCCTATTTGAAAGGGGTAGGCCAAATGGCATGATTGTATTATTGGATGTGTGAGAGAGAGTCAAATCATGAATAGAGGTACACACAAGTATGAAGAAGGAGATCGACGCACAAAAAAAAGGCGATGGTTGGAATCTATAAAACAATGATATGTAGTATGAGAATGACTGAAGTGAGAGCTATAAGTGAATCGCTAAGTACTATGTACCACCACATATGAGTATAGTGTGTATATGTGGTTACATGGGGAAAAAAACCCTTAACCAACTGTAGAGTGTGTCCATGTATAAGGAAATGATTCACATCAAAGCTTCATGAAGGACACATGATTAACACCCCTCTAGAGCAAATGATGTGAACACATATAAGGAGTGGCATATTAGCCCCCGCTAGGTAATAAATCTAAAGCTTTACGAAAAGCTTCAAATTTTTCTCGTAAAGAGCTTGGTGAATATGTATGCCACATCACCTTCTATAGACACATATACCAAATCAAATCTCCAACATTAAGGGGCTCTTTGACATCGTGTTAATGAACCTCAATGTGCTTTCTGTGTGCAGAGAGTAACAAAACCTCCATTTGTAACCATAAGCTAAATCTCTCCAACTCCAAGAATAAAAGCATTGTTTGCACATACAATATGTCCTCCCTTGGGTGCATCTTTCAAAGAACATTTTCATGAAATGATATGCCTTGAAGCACCACTATCAAAAAACCAACCCGAGTCAGCTTCATTCACAATCATACATGTAAGTGTGTTATAATTACATGTAACAACACATGCCCAAACATCTTGAGCAACATTAGCTTCATCATTCTTTGCATGCGATGTATTTTCAACAATAGAAATGTCGAGTTCTTTCTTCTTTTCATTACACTCGGCAAGCTTTCATCATCAAGAGAGGAAGAGATGGAAGAGGAAGGTTGAGACTTTGGTTTTGATGAACCCAAAGTTGAACCATATTTGCTTTTACCCTTTTTTGTAATATCAAGTGCTTGCATTCCCTCAAGCAAACCACTTCCATTCACTCTTGATTGATCTTCTTGCAGAAGAAGAGACACAACCTCATAAAAATTATATGTATTTGGATTTCCCATTTCCTTTTGCAACCAAACGAAGTGTAGTAGTAAAGCTTCAAAAAGATTCTGGCAATCCTTTGAGTAATGTAGAAATGATTCATGCATCCAGAATGATTTCATCAATGTTTAACAATTTCTCTTTTAAATCCTTGATGCATATAAAATATACATCCTTTGACTCAATTTCAGCCATACATACATCTTAAAGTTTCTTTCTTAAGTAATCAACATGTGCTTCATTATGCTCTTCATACAATGAAGCAAGAGTATCTCAAGCTTGTATTAAAGTATTACATGACTAGATGTGTGGAACAATAAGTCGCTTCACAAAAAGAGCAATCAATGCATGACCTTGAGCATCCTTTCCATCCCATCTAAGTTGCTCTTGCATAGTTGGAGAAGGCATACTCATTGTACTTGAAGAAGAACTTGAATCTATGATAATAGGTTGTGTAGTTGAAGAGTTGTTGTGTCACTTATTAACATATTCCACTATGTTCCATAACTATTTTGCAACAAGAACATGCTTCATCATGTAAAATCATAATGGATAGTTGGTCTCGTCAAGCTTTTCTTTGACTTGAAACATGCCAAACAAGTCAATGTTGTTTTTTGTTGCACCAAATAACTCAAAAGTAGCAAGATATGAACTTCAACAATGCTAAAATGCAAGTTGAAATGAATATCACAATTTGTAAATACAACGAAAATATTGATTGCATGAATGGCATTGAAAGGAGAGGTAAAACCTAGTTTACTTGGTGGGAATGATCTCTGAGTGCTAAAATTTGTACTTCTATGCTGCGAAGCTGACTTACACGATTAAAAGTGTGCACGACAAGAGATGTGAAAAGAAACAGGTTAAGAAGGAGGCGAACTTGCTCTGATACCATTGTTGGTTATGTGAGAGAGTCAGGAAACATGAATATAAGTACATATAGAAGATAAAAGAAGGAAATAGATGCACGAAGAAAGCTGATGGTTGTAGGAGTTGACAATAGAGAAATTTTAATAAAGTGATAGGTAAGAGATGGTTGAACCACACCCTTGAAAGATAGGAGATGGTTGAACTACACCCTAAAGAGTTCAAATCTCCTCTAGTTCATTACATTGGTATTAGAGCCTAAGAAGTAGGCTTGGGAAAGATGGATTGACCCAATGGCCTCTAAAAAAGGCACTTGGGCACTCTATCATGTGAAAGGGTAAGAATTGGGAAGGCAACTCTTTGAGAACTCTATCCAAGAGAGATTGGGGTGTAGCTCTCAATCCATAGGTTGGATGGAGGCATGTAAGATACTATTGGAAAGCTCAATTTCAAATCTCCAAATTTGGATGCTACAATTGAACCTATGAAGGTCAGATTGAGGCATATAAGATACCATTGGAAAGCTCTCAAAACAAACTTTCCAAATCTAATGAGCAAGCTTGGAAGTGTGAAGTCCTTGGGAAACCTTGGGTGGCACTTGATTGAGTGTTCAAGATACCAAACATGGGTGAGAACAAGGTTCAAGATACTAAGATTAAGAATAGGGTGGTTCAAGATACTAAGATTGAGAATAGGGTGGTTCAAGTTACTAAGATTGAGAATAGGGTTCAAGACACCAAGGTTGTGAACAAGGTTCAAGAAACTATGTTAGGTTGAGGACATCAATTCAAAGGTACTAAGGGAGTTCAAGAACTGATAATCGAGGCTAGAGGGATACATGAGTAGATCATTGAGGACAATGATCAAATAAGGGGGAAAGAATGTAATAAAGTGATAGGTAGGAGATGGTTGAACCATAGCCTTGAAAGATAGGAGATGGTTGGAATACACCCTAAGAGGAAGGATTAGGAAGTAATCCTCAACCATGGATTTTGGGGCAAGTGGTTAGCCCATCACATTCCTAACCAAGAGGTTGTGAGTTCAAATCTCTTATAGTTTGTTACAACAATGATCAATAGTATGAGAATTTGAATGAAGTAAGAGATATAAGCATAACCCTAAGTAATACATACCACCACATATATGTATAGCATGTATATGAGGTTACATGGGGAAAAAACTTATAGCCAGTTCTAGAGTAAAAAGTGTCTATGTATAAGGAAACAATTCACATCAAAGCTACTTGAGGGACACATAAGTGTAACATGTATTGCATAACTCAAATAACCTAGAAGTTCTACTATGTCATCTAAAACAAGGTATAAAGATCATTTCCACTTATAGCTTTAAAGTTCATCTTTATGCTTATTGTTGATATAAAGTTCAGGATAATGATGTTTTATTTGCATCCTTGTTAATGGAATTAAGGAATTGATGAAATTGGTCAAGTTCATTGTCATCATCCATGCCAAGCATATATATATGATGATCATGAAAGCTAATTCTCATCAATATGGATTTGAACCTTCATTAACAAACACTCCTCCCCATATCACTATAGGAGATTCCCAATACATGGTCTTTCCCATTTTTGGACAAAAGGGCATGATTTTATTGCATACCTTGGATAACCAAGAAGCTCCATTATGTTGTCTAAAATGAGGGGTAATTTTATCATTGGTGTCCCTATGAAAATCCAAATGACCATCAGACATTGTTCTAAGTATGTTCTAATAAAACATGTAGTGGCTTCGTCAATCACACAATGTGCTTAGATCCCTATTATGAAACCTTCTTACATGTGAGCTAAGTTCTAGGCCTCTGTTTTTTACATTTCTTCTAGGTGTAAGCATACATGTACAAAGCACATATTTGAGACCCCTATTGTGAAACTTTCATACATGTGTGCTAATTCCAAGTCTCTAGTTTCTACTATTTTATAGGTGTATGCATACATGTACAAAGAGCATTTTTATTCACCATCCAATAGGATAATTTGTGTTGTGAGCAACTTAGAAACCCCCCTTGCATATACATGCCTCATATGGATATACTAATTTCCTTTTCATTTGTATCAAAGTAGTTTTGTAGCACACATGTCATGAATGAACTACATTTATGTAGCACTATGAATCTTTGCCATGGCTACTCTTAGGTAAATAACTAAGGTGATATGCAAGGCATAGGACTTGTTATAGCTTTTCATTCCCTTGTCATTATTTTCATCGATGTAAGCATTGGCATCATTGGCTATGTGTTGATCAAGGTTCACACAAAGAGAGACTCCTCGAGAATTCACTCATCCAAGTGAAGTCTCCACTAGAGCTTAATTAAGCAGTAGTTTTGCACCACTAAGATTTGTTTGCTTCATGATTATGGAAGGAAAAAAATGTTATTTGTGTAGAGAGTACATGCGTAAAAGCAAAATGAACAGAAGAGTGTACTCACAAAATGAAAGAGTGGGAGAGACTCAAAGTGAGTAGACCAAGAAGTGGGTAAACTCACATGGATTAGAAATGAGCTTGCCAAGAACATGGAGTAGGCTCTACAAGCTTCTAGCTAAGGACAAAGTGGGGGAGAGGCCCTCCTTATACAGGGTTGGAGGGGGTTTTGCAAAGTACATCATATGTGGGAATACAATGGTAGAAGCAAATGGCAAAGTGCCCAAATATAATGAGATATAATATAAAATGGAAATGATATGAAAATGGAGTGTCTCTTGCATATAAAACGGAGATGCACTCATGTGGATACAAATGGAAATGAGGTAGAAGAACTCATGTCATCAACACCCTCTCTGCTACTCCATTTTTGAATGCTACAAAGGTCCACCAAGCATTGGGGCAGAACTAGAGGTAAAGCCTTTGTGAACATGTCTGCCATGTTCTCCTAAAAGGTACATTGCTCTAGAGTAATCTCTTAGGATACAAGCTTCTTGCGCATGAATAGGTATTGGATCTTGATGTGCTTATATAGGAATTCTCCTAAAATCTCTCTTGAAAGCTTGAAAACTAAGACTTGTGAATGATGTGTGTGCCACTCTCCTCCCATCCATTATATCCCCTTGCATCCAAAATAGTAATGTTGTGGGAATGATCTAGTGCTGACATGTGGCCACCATGCAACACTCATTCCCAAATTTACCATTGAATACCTTATTATATCCCCTGAGTTAGGGACCTTGGCTATGGTTGGCCCTTGTCTCACATACACATGGAATGGTCTCTATAGACCAATATTTGTGGATAGTGAAGTAGATATAGCTAGCACTTGAAGAAAAACTATAAATCCTTCCTTAAAGACTCTAGGAGATCTCTTCCTATCAACACATTCTTTTACCCTATCAGCTTCTTGTTGCATCTTGTCTTTAGCTATTTTTAAGTTTGCTTGGAGGTTCACCAGGAACTCCAAAGCACTAGGATATTTCCTTGGAATTCCTATGGTACTGGGAGGAGTGGGATTCATACTATGATTCATCTCGAAAGGAGACATTCATATCACTTTATGAGGTCTACTCTTGTAAGCAAACTCTAGTAAAGGCAAATAACTATCCCAATCTATTTGTCTCAAAAACACATATGCTCTCAACATGTCCTAAAATCTGGTTGACCCTCTCGATATGACCATCTGTTTGTGGATGGTCACCGATACTCATTTTCAATGGCACTTTTAGTTTGTCAAACACAAACATCCAGAGGTGTCATGTGAATCTAACATCCCTATCTAAAACTATGGATGTCGATAACCCATGCAATCTAAAAACATGCTGGATAAATAGCTCTGCTGCCTGTGGAGCTTCTATGGTCTCCTGCATGGGTATGAAATGAGCCATCTTGCTGAATATATCTATCACAACTAGGATAGTATCATGCTTCCTTTGGGTCCGCGGTAACCCCATTATGAAGTCCATGGATACACTATCCTACTTGTGCTCTAGAATCTATAAAGGATGTAAAAGATCTGGTGTCTTAACCCTTTCTGCCTTGTTGGCGTGACACATAAAGCAATGTTGAACATATGTGTGGAGATATATGGCTAATATAGGCCTTCAAAATGTTCTTCTAACAAGTTGAATGGTCTTATCAACACCAAGATGCCCTGCACAAGGATCATCATGGTTATCATGCATGGATTTTCTTCTTAAATCCCCAAAATCTTGTACACAAACCTTTCCTTTCTGTTTGACTATTCCATTCTCCATTGAGAAATTGGAATACAGACTTCACTTGTTTGATTTACTAAGGGAAGAAATGGCTAGAATTGTCTCATCTCTTATAATAGATTCATCACTGATGGCTCTAATGATCTGTAAAAAATGTGGATCTTCCACCTGTGCTTCCTTTATATCTTGAAGCAATGATATTTCTAAAATTGTAAAGCTCATTTGATACACTATCCATGATAATGCATCATCTACAACATTATCTTTGTCTCTTCTATACAGAAATTCCATATGAAACTCCTTCATGAGCTCAAGCCAATGAACCTATTTGCCTCAAAGATTTGGCTGACTACAAAAGTACTTGAGTGTATGATGATCTATGTATACTTTAAAGTTTGCACCATAAAGATAGTGTCTCTGGGCTTTAGGAGCATGTACCACTACATACAACTCCTGTTCATGCATTGAACAATTACATTGTGCACTGGTCAACTTCTTACTATCAAAAGCTATTGGCATGCCATCTTGGCTCAAGACTGTCCCTATGGCTAAGCCACTAGCATCTGTCTCTAACTCAAATGGTTTCTGTGGATCTACCACTTTGAGTATATGAGCCTCTAAAATAGCGTGCTTCATTGTATCAAAACCTTCTTCTTGCTCTTGCTTCCAAATAGTACTTTTCCTTGAAGTAGATTCTTCATAGGTGTTGCTATTGAAGAATAAGAGGAAACGAATTTTCAGTATCGAAAAGTCCTAGTAATGACCATAATTACCCCTCATCTTGAGGAGTAGGCCAAGCTAGAATATCTGAGACCTTCTTGGGATCCATTTGAACCCCATCGGCTGATACCACATGCCCTAAATACTCTATCTCTAGAAGGAACAACTGCGTCTTGTCTGGATTTACAAACAACTGATTTTCTTTTAACTTATTTAAGACTAATCTAAAATGATTTTCATGCTCATGTATAAACCTACTATACATCAACAATTCATCAACAAAATCTGCAACAAACTTTCCAATGAATGGTCATAAAATATCATTCATTGACATCATGAAAGTACTAGGTGCATTAGTCAAACCAAATGGCATAACTAAATACTCATAATGCCCAAAATGTGTCCTGAAAGTTATTTTATATACATCTCATTCCTTTCTTATAATATGGTGGTAACCACTTTTCAAGTATTACTATATACAACTGCTCCACCTAGAGCATCTAGGAGATCATCTATCCTAGGCTTGGGATATCTATGCTTGATGGTAGTCTAGAGTGCTCTGTTGTCGATGCACATCATATGAGATCCATCTTTCTTCTTCTCTAGAAGAACTAGTGTTGCAAAGGGTGAATAGCTAGGTTTCATTATGCCTTTCTACAAATATTCATCCATGACCTTGTGGACTTCATTCTCCTCCTGCAAGCTCATTCAAAATGGCGATCGAGCAATCAGACTTGCTCCTGGTACCAATTTGATTCTATGCTCAATGTTCCTACAAGGAGGTAAACCCGAAGGTAATAAAAAACCTCTTGGAATTCTACTCTTACTCTATTTGAAAGTACTTGAACATTCCAACTAGAGTCTCCTTGATTGCAAGAATCTATCACTACACATGATGAACACACAAAATAAAGAAAATAAATATACTTACAGATTTGGGTCTCCATGGATCAATAAAGAAAATAAATATACTTACAATACATCTTGAGCAATTTGGTTGTGGTCACCAATCGTGTCTCTTGGAGATCTAACTCTTCATGGATCAATAATCTTCTCCCCTCATGCTCAAACTCATAAACATGTGAAGCAAAATCTATGACTGGTCGTTTCCTAGCATGCCACTTTTTACTACATCATTACGGACTAGTCATGCTATCGTAAAATCCAATCTTTCCTTATAGGACTGGATCTGAATGGGTAGACCTACTACTCATCGGTCCCATGTCTCAATTCCCTTCCCATTAGCTAACTCCATTGTGTAGGCATACGCTGGCTACACATTGTCTAAGTGTAACCTTCTGACTAGTTGGGAACTAATGACTATGTGTAGACCCACTGTAAGCTCATGAAGAGCACGAGAAGGTAGACTCAACTACAGGTAGTGTCTAGCAGGCAAATGTATGCATGTTGTTTTCTTGAGGTGCCGAGCATGTGGCCTCCTTGTGGGGGGGATGGTCAAGCCTCCTTTTGCTTTGAAAATCGGATTTTGCAACCTCTGTTGACAACACATAGAGAATCCCGAACGTAATGATGATGAGTCACAAATTACGATGGTGCATCATCAAGAAAATCACGAAAAACAAAGACTTTCCTTTTTGTGATCTAATATGCTCTAAATACCAAATGTGGTAATTCTCCTAAAATCTCCCTTGGAAGCTTAAAAACTAAGACTTGTGAATGATGTGTGTGCCACTCTCCTCCGCATCATGTACATCTAAATTAGAAATTGAATTATATGCATCACCACATGAAACCTACAAAGGTTGAGAAGTTGCCTCATTAGGACCAGCACTAGACTGTCCACCTGTAAAAAGAGGTAGCAAAGTATCATACATGTCTTTGGAGCTAACAGATATCTCCTTAGTACACTAAAGCAATGGCTGAATAGCATATTCCACAAAAACAACATCACGGCTAACCAGAATGCGTTTAGTCTATGGATGATATAGACGATAGCCTTTACTTTCAGAACTCTACCCAACAAAAATCCATTTTACTGCTTTATCATCCAATTTTCTACGATGTTGTTCAGGCACTAATGCAGATGCCAAACAACCAAAAACATGCAGATGAGCAAGAGATGGCTTGTGGTCATGCCAAGCCTCATATGGAGTGATAGACTAAAGCTCTTTAGTGGGACACCTGTTTAGTACATATATTGCACACATGACAGCTTCAAGCCAGAAACTATGTGGTAAAGCTTGACTCTTGATCATACACCTCGCCATCTCCATGAGTGACTTGTTCTTTCATTCAGCAACTCCATTCTGTTGAGGTGTATATGGCACTGTACACTGATGTTTTATCCCACGTTCAACCAAAAACGCATTAAAATCAGAAGACATATATTCCCCCCCTCGATCAAAATGGAGGGTGCCCATTTTACATGCTGACAGATTTTTAGCCAAAACCAAAAATTGTTTGAAGCACATGAACACTTCAGACTTTGCCTTCAATGGATATACCCATGCATGCCTGGAAAAATCATCGATGAAAGTCACGAAGTAAAGATAATTCCCAAAAGAAGGTGTTTGCATAGGACCATGGACATCACTATGTACAAGCTATAATTTCTGAGTAGCCCAAACTAAACCATCTTCTGGAAAGGACCAATGCTGCATTTTGCCCAAAATACAGCCTTCACAAACATGTTTTCCAGGTGCCTCAAGTTTGGGCAAAGAGGACACCATTTCATATTTCTGCAGGCGTAGCAAACTAGCAAAATTCAGATGATCAAAGCATGCATGTCAAAGCTTTGCATCTGACATAGCCTGAGAATCATTTATTGCACATGCCAAATCTTTTATAGATATTTCATAGTCTATGAGCTTATACAGCCCACGGCATAAAGTGCCATAAGCAATAATCACATCGCCATTTGACAGATCATGAACTGTACACCTGTCATCAATAAATTTCATAACCAAGCCAATCTTGGCTAATGTAGAAATTGATAACAATTTCTTCTTGATCCCTGGCACAAATAAAGCATCTGACAAAGTGAAAGAACTACCATAAGCTATAGTCAAAATGATCTTACCAACTCCCATAACAGGATAAGAGGAGTTGTTGGCGCATGGAACAGTATTCCCTGTAGGGGTAGGCTCGAGTGAAGAGAAGAAACTATGCTGCGAGGTAATATGTTTGGTCGCCCCACTATCAAAATACCAAACATCTAAGTCTACTGCAGACATGCACTGCTCATGAGAAGATGGGTCAAATCTACAGACAGTAGTAAACGCCCATTGTTCTTCCTGTACAAGATTAGCAGACTCTGTTTTTGGTATAGAGGCCTCTGCAATGACCATTCTAGCCTCTTTCTTCTTTGCCTCTTTAGCAACCAGTTTTGGATAGTTCTTTATGATATGATCATTCCCTTTATATTACTTACAAAACAATTTCTGCTTTTCTGATTTCTTCTCATCTTCTTCTTCCTTCTTCGAATATGCAGAATTAGCAGATTTTTGCTTACTAATTGAAGAGCTCCATTTTCCTTTTCCCTTCTGACTAGCCAAGAAAGCTTCATCTGCAACTCGCATAATGGACGTATTCTGCCTGGACTGACCTTCGTGCAAATGAACAGAGATTAACTCCTCAAATAATAAGGCATTTGGATTGCCTTTCATCATCAACCAAAGAGTAGAAGCAAAACTTTGATATGAATCAGGAAGATTATTCAGAACGGTCTGCACAAGTGAGCTATCTGGTATAACCTCATCAACAGAAATCAACTATTCCTTCAAGTCTTTGATCTTTGTTAGGAAACTATCCATAGAATCACCTTCATTCATGTGCTCACTCTCCAACTATTTTTGGAGGTAAGCATCACGAGCCTCATTCTTAGCTTGGTACAATGTGGTAAGTATATCCCAAGCATCCTTAGCTGTTCTGCAAGAGCGAATATGATGAATAATGGCACATTTGACAAACAAAGCTATCAATGTATGTGCCTGGGCATCTCTGCCATCCCAATGAATCTGCTCTACAATAGGTGCAGCAGAAACTACAACACGAATAAGAATATGCAAAATATCATAATCCTCGACACCTTCTACATCAGCTTTAGTACCTGCAGTTGTAACATTTGCAGGTGTGATAGGATGTTTTTCGACACCGTGCACAATGTTCCACAGTCCTTTTGCAACCAACACATGTCACATCATATAAGCCCATAACGGGTAGTTAGTACCATCCAACTTATTCTCAACAGCCAATATGCGGAATACATCACTACTTTCAGCCATGGCCAATGACTAAAATATGTTGATGCAAAAAATTGATTGTATCTCAAAAAGTTGAACAGAACTGACCAGACGAATTCCACTAGACCTGTAGCAAACTTTGAGATGGTTGTACTAGCGAATAGAAATTGGTATATACCTTTGGCACAAAAAGATAAAATAGCTTGCATAAGCACTCCGATAGTGCGTTCGGAGGCCGAAACAAGCTTAGATCACGATTTCGGCACCACATAACGAAGCTATTTTGATCTCGAAAACACATTGAGTATTCTAACCAAAATTCGTGCGATTCTGAGGTTGCAACTGAAGGAGTGTCGACGGTTCCCTAGATGAAGCGACAACTTGCTCTGATACCAATTGTTGGAGTTAGACGTCTGTGGAAGCACGTGAACAACACAAGGAAGAAGAAGAAGCTTGGAGCACAACACACAATACTGAATGTATTACTAGAGAATATACAAAGATAAGTAGACCATTAGGGCAATAGGCGTATATACAAGCCGGGGGAAAAAAACCTCCTAAAGAGGGAAAAAAGTGCCCTGACAGTCCTAGCATGTTCACACACATCACTACCTAAATATATCAACAAGTGCGGAGGTGAAATAGGCAAGGTTTGGACAAAAGTTTCTACCATAAGATCAATAGTCACTATTGATGTTGCTTCTTGAGTAGTGGCACCCTCAAAATGTGAGATAGGTATTTGAATGTTATTCCTTGGTCTTGATATGGTGTTGATTTGCCGCTAGTTGTATTGAGTCTGTGGTCTTTGCATCGTAATATGGATGGTTTTGATGGTGCCAAGTGTCTCTGTTAGTAAGAAAATTTTGCATCCAAGACAAAGAAAAAAAACAAAAAATAATCAATAAAAATTCATATTTAAAAGAAGTGCAAGCTAGTGATGTAATCAAGGATAAAATTTCAAGAAAATACACTAAAACGAATCACAAGGAAGAGTGAGAGAAAAAAACTCCATAGAAGAAATCAAAAAACAAAGCACCAAATATTGAGGAAGAAGATCAAGGAAAAATTGATGTTCTATCAAATTTCAACAAATATGAGATTTAGGAAAGACTATTGTTTAACTTGAAACCTAGGAGAGAGAAGAAAAAAGCAGAGTCCTATGACAACCAGGAAGAAACCAAAAAGATTGTAATAGCTCAAGAGGGGGGGGGAGAAGACAGATAGAGAGTAGTAGTAGATTACATGGAAAAATAGGAAGAAGAAGCTTCAATTTAGTTAGATAATTTAGAGATGTATTTGCCTATAAATACAAAGATTTTAAAGGTATAGATCTTAAGGAAGAAATAAACAAATTATTGGCTACCAATTCCATTTATGAAATCCAGTTTATAGAACGAATATCCCCAATAGTTGTGGTCCCAAAAAAGAAGGGTTGCATCAATCTCAAAAGGATTAATGTTGCAACTATTAGAGATAGCTATCCATTGCCAATAGCAGATCACCTGCTAGAGAGAGTTGTTGAAAAAGAAGTTTATAGTTTTTTGGATGGATTCTCATACTATAATCAAGTGCCTATTGTATTAGAAGATCAACATAAGACTTCTTTTGCAATTTAATGGGGTTTCTATGCATTTAGAGTTATGCCATTTGGTCTAACAAATGCACCAACCACATTCCAAAGGTTGATGTATCATGTGTTTAAAGTTTTTCTAAGAAACATAATGGACATTTATGTAGATGATTTCTGCACTTTTTCAAATGAGCGAGTAGATAATCTACAAGACCTGGAGAATATATTCAAAAAATGTAGAACCTATAGAGTTTTTCTAAACCCAAAAAAGTGTGTCTTTTTTGTTAGACACGGAAGAATGCTACGACACATAATCTCCAAGAATGGAATATCAATTGATGAAGAAAACATTAGATCCATAGTCAAGTTGCCCAAGCCAACAAAATGTGAAGGAATTATAAACATTTTTATACAAGTTTGTAGATATTGTTAAACCTCTGTATGCAGTGATCATTAAATTTGAGTGGATCAATGAATGTGATAAAGCTTTTGAAACCCTTAAAACTTGTTTGGTCACAACACCCATACTAAATGTTCATATATTTAGGTAGTGATGTGTGTGAACACTCTAGGACCACGGGGGCACTTTTTTCCCTCTTTAGGAGGTTTTTTCGCTCGACGTCTATATATGCCTATTGCCCTAACGGGCTACTTATCTTTGTACATTCTAGTGGTAATACATTCAGTATTGTGTGTTGTGCTCCAAGCTTCTTCTTCTTCCTTGTGCTATTCGTGTGCTTCCGTAGATATCTAACTCCAACAATTGGTATCAGAGCAGGTCGTCGCTTCATCTAGGGCATTGTCAATACCCCTCCGATCATAGTCTCAAAATCGCATGAAATTTGGTACATATACTCAGGGTGTTTCAGAGCTCATTTCAGCCTCCAAACGCACTATCGTAGTGCTTGTGCAGGTTATTTCATATTTTCGTGCCAAAGATATATACCAATTTTGGTTCGTCAGTATAAGAGTCTCGAAGTCTGCTACAGGTTTAGTAGAATTCGTCTCGACAATTTTGTTCAACTATTTGAGATACAATCAATTTTTTGCATCAAGGTTTTTAAGTCACTGGCCATGGTTGAAAGCAGTGATGTATTCTGTATGTTGGTTGTTGAGGATAAGTTGGATGGTATCAACTACCCGTTATGGGCTTATATGATGTGACATGTATTGGTTGCAAAAGGACTGCAAAACATTGTGCAAGGTGTTAAAAAACATCCTATCACACCTACAACTGTTACAACTACAGGTACTGAAGTTGATGCAGAAGGTGTTGAAGATGATGATATTTTGCATATTCCTATTCGTGCTACAATTTTTGCTACACCTACTACAGAGCAAATCCATTGGGATGGCAGAGATGCTCATGCACATGCACTGATAGCCTTGTCTATCAAACATGCCATTATTCCTCACATTCGCTCTTGTAGAACATCTAAGGATGCTTGGATACACTTACCACATTGTACCAGGCTAGGAATGAGGCTTGTGTTGCTTACCTCCAAAAACAATTGGAGAGTGAGCACATCAATGAAGGTGATTCTATGGACAATTTTCTAATAAAGATCAAAGACTTGAAGGAATATTTGATTCCTGCTGATGAGGTTATACTAGATAGCTCACCTGTGCAGACCGTTCTGAATGGTCTTCCTGATTCATATAAGAGTTTTGCTTCTACTCTTTGTTTGATGATGAAAGGCAATCCAAATGCATTATCATTTGAGGAGTTAGTTTTGTTCTGTTGCAGGAAGATCAGTCTAGGCAGAACACATCTATTATGCGTGTTGCAGATCAAGCTTTCCTGGCTAGTTAGAAGGGCAAAGGTAAATGGAGCTAATCTATTAGCAATCAGAAATATGCAAATGCTGCACATTCGAAGAAGAAAGACAAAGATGAGAAGAAATCAGAAAAGGAGAAATTGTTTTGCAAGTACTATAAAGGAAATGATCATATCATAAAGAACTGTCCAGAACTGGCTGCTAAAGAGGCAAAGAAGAAAGAGGCAGGAATGGTTGTTGCAGAGGCCTCTACACCAAAAACAAAGTCTTCTAATCTTGTGCCGGAAGAAGAATGGGCGTTTACTATTGTTTGCAGTTTTGACCCGTCTTCTCATGAGCAGTGCATGTCTGTAGTAGACTCAGATGTTTAGTACTTTGATAGTGGAGTGAACAAACATATTACCTCGCAGTGCAATTTTTTCTCTTCACTCGAGCCTGCTCCTACAAGAAAAATTGTTACTTGTGCAAACAACTCCTCTTATCCTATTATGGGAGTTGGTAAGATCATTTTGACTACTACTTATGGTAGTTCTTTCACTTTGTCACATGCTTTATTTGTACAAGGGATCAAGAAGAATCTCTTAGCAGTTTTTGCATTAGCCAAGATTGGCTTGGTTGTGAAATTTGTTGATGACAGATGTACAATTCATGATCTGTCAAATGGCGATGTGATTATTGCTTCTGGCATTTTATGTCGTGCGCTATGTAGGCTCATAGACTATGAAAGATCCATGAGATGCAAAGCTTTGGCATGCATGCTTTGGTCATCTGAACTTTGCTAGTTTGCTATGCCTGAAAAAATATGAAATGGTGTCCTCTTTGCCCAAACTTGAGGCACCCCGTAAACATGTATGTGAAGGTTGTATTTTGGGCAAAATGCAGTGTTCATCATTTCCAAAAGATGGTTCAGTTTGGGCTACTTAGAAATTGCATCTTGTACATAGTGATGTTTGTGGTCATATGCAAACACCTTCTTCTGGAAATTATCTTTACTTCGTGACTTTCATCGATGATTTTTCCAGGCATGCATGGGTATATCCATTGAAGGCAAAGTCCGAAGTGTTCATGTGCTTCAAACAATTTTTGGTTTTGGCTGAAAATCTATTGGCATGTAAAATGGGCACCCTCCATTCTAATCAAGGGGGGAATATATGTCTTTTGATTTTGATGCATTTCTGGCTAAACATGGGATAAGACACCAGTGTAGAGTGCCATATACACCTCAATAGAATGGAGTTGCTGAATGAAAGAACAAGTCACTCATGGAGATGGAGAGGTACATGGTCAAGAGTCAGGCTTTACCACATAGTTTCTGGCTTGAGGTTGTTATATGTACAACATATGTACTTAATAGGTGTCCCACTAAAGTGTTGAAGCCTATCACTCCATATGAGGCTTGGCATGGTCACAAGCCATCTATTGCTCATCTGCGTGTTTATGGTTGTCTGGCATATGCATTAGTGCTTGAACAACATTGCAAAAAATTGGATAATAAAGCAGTAAAATGCATTTTTGTTGGGTATAGTTTTGAAAGTAAAGACTATTGTCTGTATCATCCATAGAATAAATGCATTCTGGTTAGCCGTGATGTTGCCTTTGTGGAAGATGCTATTCAGCCATTGCTTTCATGTACTAAGTAGACATCTGTTAGCTCCAAAGACATGTATGATACATTGCTGCCTCTTTTTACAGGTGGATAGTCTAGTGCTGGTCCTAATGAGGTAGCTTCTCAGCCTTTGTAGGTTTCATGTGATGATGGAGATCATTCCATTTCTGATGTAGATTGATATGATGCACTTGTTGATGAGAGGGCTGATATTGAGCAGGCAAAAACTATGCCAAAATGGCTGGTGTAGACTTTGCATGATAGCAAATTAGATGCACCTTTGTCATATCATACTCATTCAAGCTCTCATAGTGCCTCTTTTGCATCATATTTCTATGCTATGGCTGCATCTAGTCTCTGTGATGAGAATGAGCCTATTTCGTTTGATGAAGCACAAAATTCAAAAAATTGGATGGCTACTATGCAATATGAATATGATGCTATAATGAAGGATGGTACTTCATCTTTGTGTGACTTGCCTCTTGGCAAGAAGGCCATTGGCACTAAGTGGGTATACAAGCTAAAGCGTAAACCTGATGGTACAATTGACAGGTATAAGGCTAGGCTTGTTGCAAAGGGTTATGCACAGGAAAGAGGCATTGATTTTGATGAAACCTTTGCTCCTACTTGTCGAATGACTATTCTTCATAACATCTGTGCACTTGCAGCTCATCATGGTTGGAGTGTACATCGATTGGTCATTAAAACAACATTTTTGAATGGTGACTTGCATGAAGAAGTGTATGTTTTTCAGCCTTGTGGCTTGTTCAGAAAGGGCATGAAAACCAAGTGTGCAGATTAAAGAAGGCATTATATGGTTTAAAGCAAGCACCATGTGCTTGGTATGAAAAGATACATGCCTATCTCATTATACATGGTTTTGAGAACAATCCAACTGAAAGCACTTTATATGTTAAGCGTGCTAATGATGTGCTTCTGATCATTGTTGTGTATGTTGATGACATGCTGCTCACTGGTGCTCATGACACACATATTGCTGATTTTAAGGTTGATTTGCATGCCCCATTTGAGATGTCTGATTTGGGACATTTGCATCACTATTTGAGCATCCAGTTTATGCAAGTTGATGGTGGAATGGCTTTGTGTCAAATGAAATATATTGACACATTATTGCAGTGTTTTGGTCTTGAAGACTATAAGCCTATTGCCACTCCTATGGAGACAAGTTTACGCTTGAGCCTTCATAATGTTGGAGATGCATTTGATGCTGTTCTCTATCAGTAGGCTGTTGGATGCTTGATTTACTTATGGATTACTCGGCTAGATATTCAATTTGCTGTCTCACAGATGAGCAGGTTTATGCATTGCCCAGGTCTCAAGCATTGGCAGGCGGTTAAGCGCATCTTTCGCTATTTGAGTGGTACTCGGTACTTGGGTTGTTTTATTCCAAGGGGGGATCACTACCGCCATATTTGCATGCTTTTTCTGACTTTGACTAGGCTGGTTGCTATGACACTCGTGTGTCCACTAGTGGTTTTTTCTTCATGCTTGGTAGCTCATGTATATCTTGGTTGAGCAAGAAGCAGCCTACTGTGGACACTTCCAGTTGTGAGGCTTAGTATAGGGCATCTTTCATAGCTACTATTGAGTGCGTGTGGCTTAGATGCCTTATGACTGATTTGGGTGTTGGTCAGTCTTCTGCCACCACCATCTTCACTGACAGTCAAAGCACATTGGCAATTGCGAGGGACCCTATGTTCCATGCTCGCACTAAGCACATTGAGGTGCATTATCATTATGTCAAGGAGAGGTTCTCTACTTGGGAGATCAATTTGGCATATGTGCCCACATAGGAGAACATTGCAAACCTTTTCATGAAGGCTCTACATAGGGAGAAGTTTGAAGCTTTCCGCAAATCTTTGGGCTTACTTCCTTTTGTGGAGTGATTTCCACATAGCTTGGCACTTCCTTATACATGAGTGCCAGCTCCTTGTTCACCACATCACTCCCAAGGGGGGATTTGTTGATATATTTAGGTAGTGATGTGTGTGAACACTCTAGGACCGACGGGGCACTTGTTTCCCTCTTTAGGAGGTTTTTATTTCCCCGGCTTGTATATACGCCGATTGCCCTAACGGGCTACTTATATTTGTACATCCTAGTGATAATACATTCAGTATTGTGTGTTGTGCTCCAAGCTTCTTCTTCTTCCTTGTGCTGTTCGTGTGCTTCCATAGACGTCTAACTCCAACACTAAAAACACCACAACAAAATGTAATATTTCATGTACATGTTGGTGTTTCAAATTTTGCCTTAGGATGTGTTTTGGCACAACCTATAGAAGGAAGCAAATTAGATTTTTCCCATTGCCTATGCAATTAGACAATTGAATTAGGCTGAGAAAAACTATACCACGACTGAAAGAGGGGTTATGAATGGTGTTTGTTGTAAAGGGATAAAGACATTATTTGGTGGCTAACAAGTTCAAGTTTTTTGTGGATTACCAAGCTTTACTATATCTGGTAAATAAACCTTGTCAAATAGGGAGGATAGTAAGGTGGTTCTTACTCCTCATGGAATTTGAATGTGGAGTTGTGGTAAGATAAGGAAAAACACATTTGAGATTGGACCATCTATCTAGTATCCTTAATGGGGAAAAATCACATCTAAATTGATGTCGAGCTACTTGATGCATACTTGTTCAACATAGAGAGCATAATAGGATGGGCAAATTCTTTGGTACCAATACTATCAACTGGACCAAACAAATCAAAATGCACTCCTACACACTTAATTTTGCAAAGTAGGAACTTTTTTCTTTTATGACGACATTTATATGATGTGAATAACATTGGGGTGTTGGAATTTTGTGTTCTTGATGAAGAACAATGTAATTATTTAGAGAAGGCACATCTTTGGAATCCATGTTGTCATGGTTCAAAGATTGTTACTCTAAATAACTTGGCAAGAATGGGGTTTCATTAGCCAACCAAAGAAAAAGATGTGGAATCATATATGATTCAATGTAAAAAAATGCCAGATAAATCATCAAAGTGAGTTAATAACTCTGTTCTGGTTTCAAGGAAACCATAAGTGGAGTAACCATATTGTGGAACATTTGAAGCAAGATACTATTGGAGAACCAAAGAAAGAGGATATAGAAACAAGAATTATGAAGGAAATGAGTAAGGACTTTGTGCTCATTAACGATCATTTGTATAAGAAAGCTATGGATGGATATTTAAGGATCTATGTTTTTGAAGTAAAATACTTGGAAATGCTAGAATTGGCTCATTCAAGTGTGGTAGGAGCTCACTTCTCAGGTGAGCAAACTACTAAATTAATTCTATATTCAAGATTTTGGTGGCCCACATTATTCTCAAATGCAAAATTGTTTGCACACAAAGATGTGACGTTTTCCAAAGAACAAAACCACCTATAAGGAAAGATGAAATGCCTCTTACACCTTTGATATCTAGAAGAGTATTTAGCAAATGGGGATTAGACTTCATTGCACCCATACATCCACTAGCTAAATGTCCTCATTTAGAATATATCATAGTGGCCATAAATTATTTGAGTAAATGGACCGAAGCAAAATCCACTATAAAAAATGATGCTCAAACAATTGCAAAATCTTTATATGAACATATATGCTCTAGCTATTGAATTGCTAAGTGATAGAGGTACTCATTTCTTGAATCAAGTAATTGAAACATGGATAGATCAATACATGATTACACATAGGAAATCTGCACCCTATCATCCCAAAGCCAATTGTCTTGCAGAAAGTACCAATAAAATGTTATGCGTTGTACTTTCTAAACTAGTGAATACCAAAAGAACAGATTGGGATGTGCAACTCTATCATTTCTTCTAAGCATATAAGTACCATATAAAACCTCAATTGGGACCACCTCATTCAATTTAGTCTATGGACTAAATACGATCCTACCTATGGAATTTCTCATACCTACTCGATGGATAGGAAACCAATTACAATGGATAGGGCATGAGATATTTTATAGAATTTTGGAGTTGGAACAATTGGGAACTTCTAGATTGCAAGACATTATGAGTATCTATGTAGATAAGAAAAGACAAAAGGCTTATCATCACATACACATTAAAGAAAAATATTTACAAAAAGGAGACCTAGTTCTAGCATATACACTAAATGAACATAACAAGAAAATGGAAAAAAGATAACATGATCCATACATCCTTTATAAGATCAGTCCTAGTGGAGTTGTACAGTTAGCAAACATAGATGGAGAAGTAATGCCAAACTATGTGAGTGGATGCAAAATCAAGAGATAAATGGAACCCTTAACAACTCAAGAATGGAGAAAGATTACAACAATCACACAGAAGGAAACAAGAAGAAGAAAAGATAAGACAAGCAGCTTAGGAAGAAGCAAAAGAAAGAATCAAGAAACACAAAGGAATAAGGAATATAATGATTTGTGAGAAAGAACCAAAAGCAAACAAAGATCATCTACTAGTAATTGCAATGCAATACAAAAGAACTAAAATTGTGGTTTTACTGGACACAGGATCACAAGTAAACATAATTAGTTCAACAATTCTAAATCAGCTTCAAAAGAGGAAAAAAGAGAGTAATACCTTGATCAAAACAACAGATGAAAAAATACTCCCAACATTATCAAAAAAAAAAAAATCTCAAAATAGGATAGGAAGAATCCATAGTTGAATGTGAGGAATGGCCTGATAAATTGATGCTTAAAGAGTTAATCTTAGGCCAAACCTGGATGAAACAACATAAAGTGTCCATTGATTTTGATAAGCATGGTTAATGTAAAAATTGTTGGAGGAGATGGTGGATAGTCACAAGAGACAAATTGTTGTAGCTAAATCCTGCTTCACACCTGCTACAAGTGATGGTTGGAGAGTGTTGTGGGCCTCTTTAGCTAGCGAATAAGCATAAATAATCACATATGCTACTTGGAAGATGATCCACTAGCTGTAGGATCAAAACAGATATGATAGAAGATAGTGTAAGATCAAAAACTTGCTATATTGGTTGATACACCTATTCAATGTTTTGAACCATTCTATGAGTACAGTAGCAATTGATTTAATTCCTTTTGGGGAACTCTAATTAGCTTAACAAGCTACCAATCATGAGTGATATCATAAAAAATGATGGACTATATGCAGAGAAATATGTTTAGCAAATCAACCAAACATTCCGACATTTACAGGCCTTGATAGTTAACAGACTAGTAAGGAAAGATAGATTAATATCTGATGATCGCGAGAAGCATTACCAATGAAACTTTGTGAGATTAAAGTAGACTGTATGTTGGATCTATCGTGCTTTAAATAGTAGGAAATGATCAACTATAGACTGCAAACAAGCTCTGACAAGATCATGTTCTGATGGAGTTATGATAGAGAAATGAGAATGAGAAGTAATGATCATGTATGTACTAAATCATGTAAAAGTACAATGTCATTGGCAATCAATCATTGCTCAATGAGTGAGAAGTGAGTGAGCTATGAGGTGAGCTCTACTTCTCAATGAAAGTACATCAAAGTGATCTCTCAAACTCGAGATAGACGCGCTCTTTCATATCCCCTTTTTGTAGATAATGTTGGAGGCAAGGATTTGAATTCAAATTCAAATATCTACCTAAAGTGAATGCTAAAGTATAGGACTGATTCTCTCTTGACTCAACTACCAAATAATATGAGATTTTGTGCTTCCTAACTCCTCGTGGGTATATTTCACTTTTACAAAAGTAATTGTGAAGTAGAATTACAAGAGGTTGAACATATGAAGCTTTCCAAAGGTTATGCCATTAAGTTGAGCATAAGTGAGATGATCAAGTATTTAGGCTTGGGCTTAGTTCCACCAAAAACTCCCCCTCAAGCCTAACATGATTTGTCTTCATTGCTCCTTGATTTCCTACAAACCAATCATTAATTTGAACCTGTTCATCTTTGTTCCATCCAATGTTTTGGTGAGTATATATGCACATTGTAAATGAGTTGATACATAGGATAATTGGATATCCCTGCTAAGAAATTTCTCCCTTACATCATGATAGTGCACTTCAATGTGCTTAGTCCTTGCATGGAATACATGATTAGCAACCAAATAAAGTGAACTAGTGTTATCTCCAAAGATAATTGGAGTGTAGGAATGTATCTCCAAATATGCATATAATTTCTTAAGCCACATAGCTTCCTAAGTTACATTTGCCAAACCTCTATATTTTGCTTTTGTGGAAGATAAGGCCACAATTGGTTGCTTCTTGGATGACCAAGATATGAGTTTTGAACCTGCAAAATATAGGTATCTTGAAGTGCTCCTCCTATCATCCTTGGAGCCAGCCCACTTTGCATCAAAATACATCTTTATATCTATGTCAGAGGTGAAGGGATAGAACAACCCCTCATTCATTGTACCCTTTAGATACTTAAGCACCCTCTTTGTAGCTTCCATATGAGGCTTCCTTGGTACATGCATAAACTAACTCAATGTACTTACTGCATAGGCAATGTCTACTCTTGTAAAGTAGCATAATCAAGACTACCCACAAGTTGTTGATAACTTGTAACATCTTCAAGTAGTTCACCTTCGTGTGAAGTTAGCTTATGGTTGAGCTCCATAGGGATACCTACAACTTTAGTGTTCTCCGTCTTAAAATTTACCCACATATCATGTATGTACTTCCTTTGTGTGATGAATATACCTGAATCTGTATACACAAGTTCTAAGCCAAGAAAGTAGGTTGATAACCTTAGATCACTGATTTTGAATTCCTTCATTAATTGAGCCTTGACCTGCTTGATACCATCATAATGATTCCCTATAACAATGATATCATTTACATAGACACATAAGTAAATGACTTTTGATTTCTTCTTCTTAACAAGTAAACAAGAGTTTGGCTTGCTTGCCACAAAGCCTTGGTCCTGCAAATAGGTAACAAACCTATGGTTCCAAGCTCTAGGAGCTTGTTTGAGACTAGAGAGTGCCTTTCTAAGCTTGCATACATAATTTGCTTTTTCTTCTTCTTCAGAACTTGGTGGTTGTGCCATATACACTTCTTTTGATATCCATCAATTTAAGAATGCATTCTTGACATCTAACTGATATAAATGCCAATTTTTAGAGGTAGTAAGACTTACCAATACCTTGATTGTTGGCATCTTTGCCACAGGTGAAAATGTTTCTTCATAGTCTACTCCATGTGTTTGTGCAAATACCTTTGAAACTAACCTTGTACTTATTTATAGAACCATTAGAGTTCTTTTTAATTTTGTATATCCATCTTGAACCAATTACCTTCATATCTGGCTTCTTGGGAACTAGATCCCAAGTGTGATTTTCCTTCAATTCTTCCACTTCTTCTTGCATGGCTTCTCTCCACTCTTTCTTCTTCCTAGCCTCTTCAAATGAAGAAGGATCTTCTGCCATAGAGTCTTTCATGATGTACATAGAGTGTTTTGTGACTAAAGATGTATCATATCCATACCTTATGGGCTTCTTACTTTCTCTTTGTGATCTCCTTAATGCTTGATTTGAAGACTTGGGTAGGTCTTCTAATTGCTTGAGTTTGGACTTGCCTCTTGATTTCCAAGCCTTGAGGTCAATTTGCTCTTCATCATCTGAGTTGATGTCTTTTGCTAAATGTTGATCTTCTTGAGTGAGGGTTGGAAAATAATTTTCCAAATCATATGGTAACTTGAGTCTCCTGCAATCATCTTCAGACCATGAGTTATTTTCATCAAATACTACATTCCTACTAACCATGAATGCCTTGTTAGTGGGATTGTATAGTCTATACCCCTTTTGATTCTGATCATACCCAATAAATATACATTTCTCAGCCTTAGATCAAGCTTTGCTCTGACTTGTGATGGGATATGTGCATAGGCAATGCATCCAAATATTTTGCAATGGTCCAATGAGGGTCTCCTTCCATTCCATGCTTCATATAGTGTCATAACATCCAATGATTTGGATGGAAGCCTATTGTACAAGTAGGTGGCTATAAAGACAACCTCTGCCCATAAATAATTAGGTAGCTTTTTCTCATTTAACATAGACCTAGCTGCTTCAACAATTAACATGTTCCTTCTCTCTGCCACTCCATTCAATTCAGGAGTATACATGGTTGTTGCTTTCCTCTTTATGCCTCTGTCCTATAGAAATAGATCAAGCCGATGTGAAAAATACCCACCACCTCCATCAGACCTGATTCTCTTCAAGCTCCTTCCTATTTTGTTTTCAACTAGTGCCAAATACTTCTTGAAACATGTAAATACCTCATCCTTATGCTTCATGAAATAGAGGATTGTCCACCTACTATAATCATCAATAAATGACACATAGTACCTTGAACCTGAGATGGATGAATCTTTGCTAGGACCCCACACATCAGTGTGTACAAGCTCCAAATAGTCTTCATGGATGTATCCTTTCCTATTGAATGGTTGCCTATGAGCTTTGCCAAATTGGCAAGCTCCACAGTTGTATATCATATGCTGCTTCATCACATTGTGAATGCCAAGCACACTTTGATCCCTCCAAATTTGCTTCAGAGTTCTTTCTCCTATGTGCCCTAGCCTTTTGTGCCACATTTCTAACTCAAATAAAGTTTGATCTCTATAATTGAATAGTGCTATGTTCCTTGTGTCTTCAATTTCAAATGTAAACAATCTACCTGGCTTCTCACGTTTGGCAATCCTTTTGAAGCCTTATTGGGGGTCTTCCACATATGAATCCATGCTTAGTGAACCTGACCTGTAGACCTTTCTCTACAATCTTCCCAACACTAATTAGGTTTTTGGTTATAGTAGGCACATACAAAACTTTGCTCAAAAGGTTCATACTACCATCAGATGTTTTGACATTTCCAATTTGCTTGACGGAGTGTTTAGTGTCATCACTTGTTTGTACTTCATGCTTCCCCTTGGGTTCTTCAAAACTAGATAATAGAGCTACATTTCTTGCCACATGATTGGAACAACCTAAATCAATGTAGAAGATATGCTCATCATCTTTATCTTGCTTGGATGTCATGTTCATGATGAGTAGAGAGTCTTCTTGATCTTCAGTATAGTTGTTGAAGTCCCTTCTTCCTCTAAAGCCTCCTTGATAATTGTTGTTGTTGTAGCCTTGATTGTAGTTATGGTTGTAGTTGCCTCCACCATTGTTGTACCTGCCTCAAGATTGCCCATAGCTTCCTTTATGGAAGCCTCTTCCCCTTTGGTTCCTTGTATTTTTGTAGCATTCTTCTGTAGTGTGGTTGTTAAGATGACAAATATTGCATGGTGAGGTGTTCTAGGGTCTCCGCCTACCTTGCTTTCCTCCTCTGCCCCTTCCTCTACAACCTCTTCCTCTTCTTGCATAATTAGCTTGAGAGGTACTAGCCTCTTCTTCTTGTTTCTTGCTTTTACCTTTATCCTTAGCTTTATTCTTATCTGTATAAAGGGAAGAAGATTGGTTACCTCTTGATTTCTCACCATTTCTATTGAGCTTTGTCTCATGGGTGAAGATTTGCCCCATCAAGGTGTTGAGATCATGTATTTGCGTATCCATGTAGAAGTCCATTGCTGTGGTGAAGGACTCCCACTTGTCATCAGCCTTAATTCCATTGATGATCTGCCTCACTATGTGCTCTTCCTCTATCTCTTCTCTAATGCTTGCAAGCTGGTCAGCTACATCTTTCATTTTGGTTACATAATCAGCCACTCCTTGCTTTGGTTGTTTCTTTAGGGTTGTGAACTCCATCCACAATTGATTCTTACTAGCTCTTGTGTTTGAGGAGAAATATGATGAAAGCACTTCCCAAGTCTCTTGGGAGGTCTTGCAATTCCTAACATGTGATAACAAGAAATCAGAGATTGAGTTTAGTAGATATGACCTGGCAAGAGCATCCTTTGCATGTCGTCAACCTTTCTTGCTCTTCCTTTGTTGGTTGATGCTTGCTCCTAAAGATTGGCATGTCTTCATCTTCTGAGATGTATCCATATAAGCTTCTTGCTTGAAGGTATGCTTGCATCCTTAATGACCATGCTGAGTAGTTGTTCCTATCCAATTTGTCAATGAAGGATGGAAATCCATCTCCCATCTTGATTGTGCTTGCTTTGATACCACTATTGGAGGAGAAAATGGATAGTCACAAGAGAAGAATTGGTGTAGCTAATCCTGCTTCACACTTGGTACACGTGATGACTGGAGAGTGTTGTGGGCCTCTTTATCTAGCTAATAAGATAAATAATCACATATTTTGCTTGGAAGATGATTCACTAACTATAGGATCAAAAAAGATATGATAGAAGATAGTCCAAGATAAAAAACTTGCTATTTTGGTTGATACACCTATTCAGTGTTTTGAACCATTCTCTGAGTACAACAACAATTGATTAAATTCCTTTTGGGGAACTCTAATTAGCTTAACAAGCTACCAATCATGAGTGATATCATAAAAAATGATGGACTATATGCAGAGAAATGTATTTAGCAAATCAACCAAACATCCTGACATTTACGGGCCTTGATAGTTAACAGACCAGTAAGCAAAGATAGATTAATATCTGACGATTACGAGAAGACCAATGAAACTTTGTGAGATTAAATTAGATAGTATGCTGGATCTATCATGCTTTAAATCATAGGAAATGATCAACTATAGACTGAGAACAAGCTCTGACAAGATCATGTTCTGATGGAGTTATAACAGAGAAATGAGGATAAGTAATCATCATGTATGTATTAAATCATGTAAAAGTACAATGTCATTGGCAATCAATCATTGCTCAATGAGTGAGAAGTGAGTGAGCTATGAGGTGAGCTTTACTTTTCAATGAAAGTACATCAAAGTGATCTCTCAAACTCAAGATAGACACGGGTCTTTCATATCCCCTTTTTGTAGTTAACGTTGGAGGCAAGGATTTGAATTCAAATTCAAATCTCTACCTAAAAGTGAATGCTAAACTATAGGACTAATTCTCTCTTGACTCAAATACCAAATAATACGAGATTTTGTGCTTCATAACTCCTCATGGGTATATTTGACTTTTACAAAAGTAATTGTGAAGTAGAATTACAAGAGGTTGAACATATGAAGCCTTCCAAAGGTTATGCCATTAAGTTGAGCATAAGTGAGATGATCAAGTATGTAGGCTTGGGATTAATTTCACCAACAAAAGTTAAAGAGAAGAAAATGAGAATTTTTTTTGTAAGAGATGATGTACAGGAACTAGAAGAAGACATACACTGGTTGGAAATGGAAACTTTTGAATTTCCACTAGAAGAAAATTTAACAAGGTTGAGACAATTTGTGAAGAGGGAAACAATACAAGATCAGATGAATGCATCATTAGAATATAAAGTGAAATCAAATCAAAATACAAAAGAACAACCATTTATTCAAATAAAAAAGAAGATGAGATGAATTTGGAGAACTAAAGAAAGATTGGAATATCATCCAATCTACAAACACAACAAAATGGAGCAAATCTGGAGACCAAAACAACCAACAACAAAAGTGAATCAAGTAGCTTCATTAGATACACACAAATGAATAACTTTACACCAATTTGAAACGAAAATGAAAAAATCAAGATGGGTTTGGAGATAGAAATCCATAGAAACAACACAAAGTAAAATTAAAAAACAATCGAAAAATACAACAAATCAAGATAGAGCCTCATCATCAGAAGGCTACGTAAGTACAATACTTAAGAACCTCCTTTTGCACCATAAAGAATGTGCATAACTAAAGTATGCATGTGTAGGGCTACATTACAAAGTCGTGCATTCACAAGGCACAAGAGATTCAAACACCCATGCAAAAGGACAAGCTCTTTTCACTTTAGTAAAAAGAGCTAGGAGGGGGAAAGATCAAGAACATCCTCCTACCATTATTACTATTAAAAAAAAGAGAGAAGAGAAAGATTCAAGATAATTGAGAAAAAAAAAATATATATATATGTATGTATGTATGTATATATATATATATATATATATATATATATATATATATATATATATATATATATATATATATAAGCAACAGAGTGTGCGATTTTTTTTGTGTAATTAATTCTCAACTTTGTGTTATTTCATTTTTTGTTTTTGTTTTATTTATATCAACAATTTCTTTCAAAATTTGTCCAATTGCACTTAGAAAATCAAGTAAAATAGGCCTTGCTTCAATGTAATGAGCACAAAAAAAAAGTCTTTGAAAAGTGGAGTGACAATAATATGTGATGATGTGTGGTTTAAAATTTTTTATCTTCTTGTGATGATGTAGTGAATGATTTTTTGAAGTCTCTTATTAACTGGAATGGGGTCTTGGTGTGTTTTCTTTTTATAGGAGAATAGCTAAGGGACTTCTAATAGCAGCGTTGGAAGTAGATTCAGTGTCATTATCAAGGGGACATTAGTTCCTTGATAGTGAAGCTATAGAAGGGCTGGTCGACCTATAATCTGATGAGGAGAAGTTATCAGAAAAAGAGCAAATAGAAAAGGAGTTAAAAGACTTCCTCAAGATTGTAAGAAAGCATAAATTCACAGTGAAAAAAGGGAAATACAAGTACGCAATGCTCTATCAGGAGTTCTATAATTTTTAGAGATTTGTAGCTGCCTACAAAACATGGAAAGCAGTAAGTCTTCACAAATTGTTGGAAGAACCAATGTTTTTCATAGATTTTGATAGGTGTGAATAGGTAATGACATCTTTACAAGAATTGAAAAGTGGTATGGAGCCTTACTTTGTCCACAAAGTGAAGAATTTGGAAAATGAAATGGTCGACATTACCATCAAAGCAGAGCACATCAAAGCTTCTTTAAATTTTTATCCCATGGGAACAAAGGTGGATGTGAGCTTTGTGAATAGAATGTAGCTACTTATGTTGGATACACAAAGTTCTCTGATTTTAAGGACAATGCAAATGAGGAGTTGGCTATTAGAATCTTCCTCTAGCTATTATGCTTCCCAAGGGTGTCGAGATACACCATGCCACATAAGCTAGTGACTCTGGTTATGCTGAATAATAAAGAGAAAACAAATCCTTTTAGAGTACTGGATATGACCCCATACATCCATGAATAGTTGAAGGAAGCATCCAAGCAATCGGAGTCCATAAAATTCATGAATGGACCCCAATTACTTACAAAAATAATATATCATGTTCTTGGAATTGAAGATAAATTGCTATTGGCTCTAGAAGCTCAAGTGTTCAAAGCAACAATGACAAGAATCAAAAGTCTAGTAAAGAAGGTGTTTGCAAAAGAGGTTAGTAAAAAAAGAAAAGAAATAGTGATGGATGTGCCACAACCTAGCAAGAAAAGAAAGGTTGTTCCAAGGAAGCTAGAACTGGAAGTGAAAGAAGCTACAAAGGAAGAGATAAAAGTAGAGCAAAAGAAAGTTTAGACTGACAAAGGGTCGCATCCTCCACAAAACCAGCACAAAAAAGATCTATTCTAATTTACTACAAGATGATAATAAGAGAACAACTTATGAAGCCCAATATCAGAAGATGTTGGAGGATTATACGGACAAAGCTATTGGTTGGACATAGCAAGAGATGGAGCATTGTGAGGATCTCCATGAACAAATGATGAATGTTGACACTGAAGTGGTATTCATAAAGAAAGAAGTTGTGCTATTGTCATATTTCAAAGAACTTTAAGGACCCCCCAAAAAGAGAACCATCATAATAGCTACAATAAGAATACAAAGAAAGGAACCAAAGTTAAAAAGGAAGTCGATGGGATCTAAGAAAAAGCCAATCAATGAAAAAGACCTAGAGTCTAAAACTATGGCTAGTGGATCTAACTTGATATACATGATTGAAGATGACAAGGAAGAGACAAAGTTATTGGAAGCAATGCTAGAATCATCAAAAGCCAAAGCAGATAGTGACACATATATGGATATAGAAGGTTTCTTACTTAGAAGCTTGAATTTATTAGCACCAAGTACTCCAAGCAAACCTATGGGAATACAAATGAAAGAGGTGGAGGAATTAGAAAAGATAGCTCAATTGGAATAGGAAATTGTATTCATGGACAATATCATAGAAGATAAAGACGAGAAAGGACTTGTTCTAGCAACAAAACCAGAGGAGTAAAAAGAAGAAGAAAGAGGAGCCATCAAAGAAAGCGAAACTCAGGCAACTATGGAGAAAATAGAAGAAGCTACAACAATAACTGAACAAAGACTAGACAAAGAAGATTGTGTTGTAGTAACCAAACCAATAATGGAAAAGGCAAAAGCCACACAAGCAAAAAAATATTCAATTAAGCTAGTTGATATAGAAGAGAAAGAAGTAAAGGGAACATAAAAAGAAGAGCACATAAAAGATATACTGAGTAAAAGTCAGAGTTTATTGGATGATATTTAGGGAGAAGATACAATTCACGATATAAAAATGAAAGAAGCATCAAGCTCAGATTCAAAGGAGACAGAAGAAGAGGAGCAGTAGCTTGAAGAGGTTGAAATTCAACAAGTTAATAATGAACAAGAAGATGAACAACTCTTAGGGTCAGGAGAAGAGAATGAATAAGAAGAAGAAGAAAAATAGATAGAGTTGAAACAACAAGAGAAACCTAGGGGAATGGATAGGATCCCTAGAGACATCAGAGGGGCTTGCCAGATTATTATGAATAATATTGAGGGCTTCAGACCATCCAACATAAATATCATCATGTCACGCATAGCAGTCGAATTTGAATTCATCAAAGGAAGTAAAGTAATAGAAGAACAAAGGAAGGAAAAGAACAAATAAGCAGAAGGGGTAAAAGAGTAGCAACAAAGAAATGAAAAATATTTAGAAGAAGCTATTAAATTGGAAACAGAGGTAGTACAGAGTAAAAATAGAATAAAGTTTCTAGAAGAAAAATGTACAAAGCAATAAAAAACTATCAAGAAAATAGAAGATGAATAAAAAACTAGGGTTTTTCAAACTTCCTATCAAGTATTCACCAAAGCAAATGAAGAGGTCAATAGAATCTTGATGGAGGAAGGACACATAAAGACAGAGGAAAGAAATTCAGATAATCAAAGTGCAAAAGTAGAAACATTGAAATGGGAAATGATAAGGATTCAGGAGGAAGTAAAAGATGCAAGGGAGCGAGAGAAACAGGCTCACATGCATGTTACAAATGCATTGAGAGGATACAACAATTTAAATGAGAAGATTGAAAAGGAAAGAGCTAGTTGGGAACAACAAAGAGTTAAACTACTAAAAGAAATTAAAAAATGGAAGGCTAAAACTATTGTACAAGTCAAAGAAGTATCTATTGAAGATGTTGTGCAAGAAAGGCCAATTAGCACAAAAAGAATATCCTCTCTTATGCAAGATATGTATGCAAAAGATCAGAGAGCTATTGAGCAAATTGATGAATAATCTGATGAATTCATACAACAATTGCTCACATACTGAGAATCGAGGATGAAATATATCAATAAAATGCATAATCAGTATGAAGAACAAATAGTGAAATTCACGTTGGAGAATAAGTAAGCCTAGACCATCATCATTGAGCTATAGATGGATTAGGAATACCATTCTACATGGTATTAGAGAGCATAAAGGACTATCAAATGACCAAAGTAGGAGTACAACCAAATGAATATCTAGAATATGAAGAGGATTTGGCAATAACCAAGGAATTATTTGAAAGAGCCAACCCTGCATGGAGAAACAAGTAGTTAGACAAGAATTAAGATTGCTTCTGCATTTGAAGATAAATCGAGCATTTTGTCTAGTGGCAAGAAGGAGAGATCGGCCGACCTTTTTGTTGATATATTTAGGTAGTGATGTGTGTGAACACACTAGGATCACCAAGGCACTTTTTTTCCTCTTTCGAGGGTTTTTTCCCCTAGCTTGTATATATGCCTATAACCCTAATGGGGCACTTATCTTTGTACATTCTAGTGGTAATGCATTCAGTATTGTGTGTTGTGCTCCAAGCTTCTTCTTCTCCCTTGTGCTGTTCGTGTGCTTCTGTAGAACTCAAACTCCAACAATTGGTATCAGAGCAGGCTGCCGATTCATCTAGGGCATCATTGACGCCCCTCAAGTCACAATCTCAAAATCGCAGGAAAAGTGGTGAGTATACTTAGGATGATTAGAACATCAAATTAGCTTCATTGTGTGGTGTTGAAATCGCGATCTGAGCTTGTTTTGGCCTCCAAATGCACTATATCAGTGCTTCTATAGGCAATTTTTTCTTTTTGTGGCAAATATATATACAGCTTTTGATTTGCCAATATAAGCATCTCAAATTCTGCTATAGGTTTAGCAGAACTCAATAGGGTAGTTTTGTTCAACTTTTTGAGATAGAATCTTTTTTTTTTGCATCATGGTATTTTAGTCAGTGGACATGGCTAAAAGTAGAGATATATTCCGTATGTTGGCTATTGAGGATAAGTTGGATGGTACCAATTACCCATTATGGGCTTATATGATGCGTCATGGATTGGTTGCAAAATTACTATGGAATATTGTGCAGGATGTTGAAAAACGTCCTATTCCACATCCAAACATAGTTGCTGAAGGTGATGTAGATGGCAATATTCTTCATGTTCTTGTTTGTGTTGCAGTTCCTACTGCACCTACTATAGATCAAATTTGTTGGGATGGCAGAGATGCTCAGGCACATGCATTGATAGCCTTGTCTGTCGAATGTGCCATTATTCCTCACATTTGCTCTTGTAGAATAGCTAAGGATGCTTGGGATACACGTACCACTTTATACTAGGCAAGGAATGAGGCTTGTGTTGCTTACCTCCAAAAATAGTTGGAGAGTGAGCACATGAATGAAGGAGATTCCATGGATAGTTTTCTAACAAAGATCAAAGATTTGAAGGAACAATTGATTTCTACCAATGAAGTCTTACTTGACAGTTCACTTGTGTAGACTGTTTTGAATGGTCTTCCTGATTCATATCAGAGCTTTGCTTCTACTCTTCATTTGATGATGAAAGGCAATCCAAATGCCTTAACATTTGATGAGTTAGTCTTTGTTCTATTGTAGGAAGATTATTCTAAGTAGAACAGGTCCATTATGCATGTTGCAGATCAAGTTTTCCTAGCTAGTCAGAAGGGCAAAGATAAATTGAGCTCTTCTATTAGTAAGCAAAAATCTTCTAATTTTGCACAATCAAAGAAGGATGAAAGAGATGAGAAGAAAATAGAAAATAAAAAATTGTTTTGTAAATACTGTAAAGGAAATGATCATTTCATAAAGAGTTGTCCAACACTGGCTGCTGAAGAGGAAAGGAAGAAAAAGGCTGGAATGGTTGTTGTAGAGGCCTCTACACCCAAAATAGAGTCTGCTAATCTTGTGCACAATTGGTGATGCCATTATTGCTTTTGACATTTTATGTCCTAGGCTATATAAGATCATAGACTATGAAAAATCTATGAATGATTCAACATGTGCAGTACATGATTCTCATGCTTTGTCAAATGCAAAGCTTTGGAATGCATACTTTGGTCATCTCAAGTTTGCTACGCCTACAAACATCTGAAATGGTATCCTCTTTGCCCAAACTTGAGGCACCTCATGAACATGTCTGTGACGGCTGTATTTTGGGCAAAATGCAATATTCCTCATTCCCAAAAGATGCTTCAGCTCGAGCTACTCACAAATTGTAGCTCGTTCATAAAGATGTTTATGGTCATATGCAGACATCCTCTTTCAGAAACTTTCTTTACCTTGTGACTTTCATTGACAATTTCTCTAAGCATGGATGGGTATATCAATAGAAAGCAAAGTCTGAAGTGGGTATACAAGCTGAAGTGTAATCTTGATGGAGCAGTTGATAGGTATAAGGCTAGGCTTTTTGCAAAGGGTTATGCTTAGGAAAGAGGCATGATTTTGATGAGACCTTTGCTCCTACATCCCGAAACTACTGTTCATAACATTTGTGCACTTGCAGCTCATTGTGCTTGGAATGTACATCAGTTGGACATTAAAATTGCATTTCTGAATGGTTACTTGCGTGAAGAAGTGTATGTCTTTCAGGCCCATGGCTTTGTGTGGAAAGGGCATGAAAAGAAAGTTTGCAGGTTGGTATGAAAAGTTACATGCCTATCTAATTGCACGTTGTTTTGAGAACAGTCCAACTGAAAGCACCTTATATATTAAGTGTGCAAATGATGTGCTTCTTATCATTGTTGCCTATGTTGACATGTTTCTCACTGGTCCTCATGAGAAGCATATTGCTGATTTTAAGGATTATTTGCATGCCTCATTTGAGATGTCAAATTTGGGGCATTTGCATCATTATTTGGGAATTCAATTTATGCAAGTTGATGGTGGAATAGCCTTGTATAAAAAAAAATATATTGACACATTATTGCAGCATCTTGGGCTTGAACACTCCAAACCTATTGCCAGTCCTATGGAGATATGTTTATGATTGAGTCTTCATGATGTTGGAGATGTATTTGATGTTGTTCTTTATCAGCAGGCTGTTAGATGCTTGATTTACTTATGCATTACTCGGCTAGATATTTAGTTCGCTATCTCATAGATGAGCAGGTTTATGCATTGCCTAGGTGTCAAGCATTGGAAGGTGGCTAAGCGCATCTTTTGCTACTTGAGTGGTACCTGGCTACTTGGATTGTTTTATCACAAGGGGGGATCACTATCACTAGATTTACATGCTTTTTCTGACTGTGATTGGGCTCGTTGCTATGACACTTGTGTGTCCACTAATGAATTTTGCTTCATGCTTGGTAGCTCATGTATATCTTGGTTGAGCAAGAAGTAGCCTATTGTGGCCACTTCCAATTGTGAGGCTGAGTATAGGGCAGCTTTCACAGTGACTATTGAATGTGTGTGGCTCAGATGCCTTATGGCTGATTTGGGTGTTGGTCAATCTTCTGTCACCACCATCTTCATTGACAATCAAAATGCATTGATAGTTGCAAGGGACCCGTACTAAGCACATTGAGGTGCACTATCATTATGTCAAGGAGAGGTTCTATGTTGGAGAGATCAGTTTGGCATATGTGCGCACATAGGAGAACATTGCATACCTTTTCACAAAGGCTCTGCCTAGGTAGAAGTTTGAAGCTTTCCACAAAGCTTTGGGCTTACTTCCTTTTGTGGATTGATTCCACTAGCTTGGCACTTCCTTATACGTGAGTGGCATCTCCTTGTTCACTACATCACTCCTAGGGGGGATTTATTGACATATTTAGGTAGTAATGTGTGTGAACACGCTAGGACAACTGGGGCATTTTTATCCCTCTTTAGGAGGTTTTTCCCCTCTGCTTGTATATGCCTATAACCCTTACGGGTCACTTATTTTTGTACATTCTAGTGGTAATACATTTAATATCGTGTGTTGTGCTCCAAGCTTCTTCTTCTTCCTTGTGCTATTCATGTGCTTCCGTAGGCCTCAAACTCCAACACTTTTGGCAAAAAAGAAATGATGGTATTATCCCCAAAAAAAATGGTTGAACTTCCCAAAGATTGTAAGACCAAAGAAAGGAGCTTGGCCAACCATAACATAGGTGTTGACAACCTCTAAGGGCGTCATAGAAAATCTCAACAATGTAAACAATCCAACTTGTATACTAGTAGTTGGAATTTTAAAGTTGATTATCACTTGTATAGACACCTTCATTGACATGGATATTAGAACCTTAAATTACATAGGTTTCAACTCACCTTTAGATGTACTACTTTTTGATATGAGAACAACCCCCAATAGAATATGCCTAATGGCCTATTATAGCAAGATTGTATTCATGGGCAGCCATTATGTCCAGATTTTTGAAGATGCTTTTGACCATGGGTTCTTTGAAAGAGAACCAGTAATTTTGGCAAACTATCATTGGTTATGATAGTCGGGTTAATAGCATATGAAGCCACCTTCACATAATATATAAAGAAGGATGTAATGGATAAGCCTATTGTTGCTATTCAATGGAGAAAAGCTCCATTTGATATGATTAATTAATGTCATAGAACGAAAAAGCCATGACCTAGTGGGCTAGGACTACCAAAGCAAAAAAAAAACAATAAACAAGGCCATATTTTGTCAAGGATAACAAAAGGCAAGGAGGGGAAGAATGTTGTAAGAACATTTTTTTATAAGAAGAAAAAATAAATATTTTGTTATTTTGCAATATAGATAATTTCGATTGACATAAAAAAAGAGAAGGAGTCTTCCTCACAATATGATGTAACTTAAATAACTTTTTGAGAATTTTAGAGATCTTAAGCAAGTGGAAATTTAGGTTAGATGTTTGGAAGACGTAATTTCAAGTGTGAAAAGCGACACTTGAAATATGATTTAAAAATTATGACTCATCTTGGAGGAGAGATCATTTTTGTAATTTTGATGCTTAATAACTTAAGAGCTCTTGTCTTCTCTTCTAATCTTGTCATCTATCTTCTATGGCGATTTTATGATGATATTCTAAGTGTTTTTCATGTATTTTTCTTTGTGATCAGTAGTTCTTTGAGTATTTCATGCTATCCTAAGTCTATTTCATATATCTAACTCTCCATAACCTTGCAAAGTGATGTTTAACTTGACTATGTTGTTCCATCAGAATCACAATTATCTTATCTCTAGGATACAAGTATAATTTTGATATTACTAGTGTCTTCCTATGAACAATGGCACACTTTAGGCACAAAAATCATTAAAAAAGCTTAATAGAATTTTCCATGAAAGTTGTGAAATCTCTATTGAAACCGACCTTGCATGACAATTCTTGGAAAGCATTGATGAAGAAGGGTTTGTGGTCTTAGTATACGTCCCGGATTGAAAATTTAAAGTGTTTGAAGTTGTGGTTTCCTTTATACTATGATGATTGGAGAGGACAACTCCAAAGCATAACAAACACCACTCTTAGAGAACTCCATGATGAATGTTTCTAGCAATTGGTTGATGTCCTTAAACTGACCTTGATGTAGTGGTTTGGAGCCATGTCAAGACCATGTTCTTCAAGGTCAAACCAAAGGCATTATATTGATTGAATAAGTCATCAACATGTTCAACCCTCAAAACTTGTTCGAATTCAACTACATGGTCTTCATGAACTTCATTGGTTGAGCGGGCCTTAATATCCTAGGATGCTCTCTAGGTCTAGGCAAGGGAAACTCATTCATGCCTTTCTGGTGTCTAGGTCCTATCACTCTCTCTTGATCCATTTTGTCTATATCCCATTTTGACCTCTCTCTTCCCGAGGGGATTAAAAAAATCACCTTAGGTCTCTCTTGAGTCTTCTCTTTGTGAATACCCGAGACATGAGAAGATCCAACCCCGTAGGGACCTTCCAGGGTCTATAAGCAGGCTAGTCCTATTTCTAGCTCAAGGATGATGATTCCAAAATCATCCGCCTTATTAGATAAGCTTGCAACCACACACATGGTTCCTTGCTTATCAATATAAGATCCCTCTTTGAATTTGACTGCTATATGTTCAATTCCAAAGGGTTGATTAGGGTTTTTGAGTTGGACCACTGATCTTCTCAAACCATCTTCATAGATGTGAGCACCTAATCAATTGGTTTTTATGTATTCTAATTGAGTCCTGTAGGGACCTTCTAGGGTCTACAAGTAGGCTAGTCCTAAATTGCTTATAGGTATTTACATGCTAAACAACATTTCTAAATCACTAGTTTCTAAGCTCAATATGTAAAGATAGTCATTGAGCTGCTGAGCCCATGACCTAGTGGTGTGATTGACACTTCATGGTCCAAACTTAATCAATTTCTTTAATCACTCTTATCCTAAGCTAGGGAATCAATTGAGGGGGCTAATAATTATTCCAACCTCATTCTTGATGCCCTTACTTATGCTGAATTGCCCAAGATGTGAGCTACCAAGCATGCCATGTACAATAAGCTTTCTTATCCCTTCCCAAAAGTGCCAAATGTCTGAAAAAACTCCAAAAATTAGGCAAAATTTTGATAACAATTTGCAACCCTAAAAAATCCCATTTTTGTTTGTCTATCACGATGGAGAGGGTCTATCTGTCATGATGGATAGAGTTTTCGGGGGTCTGTATGTCACAATGGAGAAGTTTGTCATGACAAACATCTCTATCATGATAAACTATCTTTCTATCCAGATGGAGATATTCTATCATGCTCTTGTATCTATTGTGATGGTCAAATCACTCAATGGGTGTGTTTGTCACAATGGTCAGTCAATCTACTGTGATAGATAGGACTATCTATCCTGATGTTCACTATCTATCATGGTGATCTTTCTTTCATCTATCACCGACAGATGATAGATAGAGTCTGAAATCTGTTTGTTGTGATAGACTCAATCTATTGTGATAGACAGAAAAAACACCCATTTTGCAAAAAATTGTATATTTTCATGAAATGTATATGATATAGCCTACTATGATCTACTTTATTTTACCAAAAAATCCAACTTTTTGTCTATCAGGATAGATAAGGGCCTTCGCCTCCAGGTGCATGCATAGAGCTATCATATCTATCGATATTGCTGCTGCTATTGTAGGTAACTGGTAGAAAGCTCAAGAAAACAAAAAACACATGATACACTAGTTCCCACTCTCTCTCACTCTCACAAATGAAATGAGGGGAATGCAACAGAGGTGGGAATATGATCACAAAGGTGAAATTTTTGCGAAGATGGAGATGGAGGTAGGGGGTGAGTAGGTATGGTAGGGATGATAATGAAGAAGGTAAAAAGTAAATGAATAGATATTTACATATGATTCCAACATCAAATATCCACGTCTTAGCATCACACACTCATCTTCAAAGCTCGTTCCCCAACAATGGTGTCAAATTTGGTGTCACACCAACATAATGGTAAGCACCAATGTGAGGAGATATACCTCATAATTGTCAATCTACAGAGATGTGAGGGTGGTACGACGTTCATGAGCAAGTGAAATGCACAAGTGCATGAGTGAAAAGCACACTAACATGCACACACATACACACACATGCATACAAGGCAAGATAAAGAGAAAGAACAATGGAACCTTCAATTATTCAGCTCAAATCAAGTTTACAATGTTCAAAAATAGGTTTAGTCCCCAACTAGCTAACCTAAAAAATGAACTATCTAGCTCTTTTTATAGTTTTTGACTAGCTTTGGCCTTGTTCAGACCAAGTGTTTCGCATAGTTAAAAATTAGGTTCCCTAGCTCATTTGAAGGCTCAAATGAGTTCAAAACATTATGAAATATGATACATAGGTGATTTTACTATTCCTCAAGCTCTTGGAAACCTTGGCTTGACTTAAATAGAGTCTACTCTACCAAAAATGTGATTTACAATGAAGTGTAGTGATAACAAGCACTATTTGTTGTATGTTTGATTTGAAAAGAGATTGGTCTATTCGCTAGATCTTCATTGGATTCCTTGTCTGCTTGGTGCTCCTTGTCTTTCTCTGTGTTGTTCCTATCTTTGACTACCTTGTCTCATGCCCTCTTGATGTGTTAATTTGTCTCGACTACTAACAGTGACCCATAACGAGTGGGTTAGTGGCTAGATGACCCCTATGAAGGAGGAAGTATGATACAAAGGGTTGGTGACGATAGAGAAGAGTTGTGAGTGGGAAATAGGGTTATGAAACATGAAGGTGGGGGTTTCCATGGCGATTTCAATGATGAATGCTTCTTTGGTTCTAAGGGGTGAACGAGGCAGGGCGTAGAAGACGAGATATGCGGGTTGGGTGATAGCTTTTGCAATGGTTGTGGGTTGAGATTTGGGGGTTTTAAGGGGTGAGACAGGTGGAGTTTGTATAATGGTTTTTGTGGTCATGTCAATGGTTGTTGCAGTAGTGGGGGTTGTGGCAGTGGTGACTGCTTCTCGGGCCAATGTGGTTGCTTCAACTAGTGTGATCAGTATCTTGATAGTGTTTACCAATTCTTTGCCTTGTTGGGATGCTTCTCTCATCATATTGGACTCTAGTTCTTTATAACATGTGATTGATTGCATTGATGATCCCACAAGTCTCTATTAAAATCTATAATGATTTAATAGATTGTGGGTCTACCCCTTCATATATTAGGAGCCGATCCATGAGCATGTAGCTTCTATGCACTAAAAGTCTTCCTCTCAAACAAAAAATTTCCATAGTTTCTCATAGTCCTCTAAGTTTGGCTCTGTACACTCGGGCTCCTTACTCTTCTTCTTCTTCTTCATTTTGCTCTCGTTGCTCTTGTTTCTCGTGTTGCTCTTGTTTCTCTTGTTGCTCTTCTTCCTTTTGTTGTTGTTGTTCTTGTTCATATTATGTTTTGGATCCTAGGTCAACATCCTGGAGATGTTGGTAAAATTCAATATTGCTTAATTCTTTAAGTCCTAGTGCTACTTGAAACTCAAAATTCATAGGCAGTAGTGGGACCACTTGTTGTGCAGTGGACATGTTTTGAGTACTACATCATGGAAGTCGGATCGTGAAAGTTCACACTTGTCATTCCCCTATTGGTGAAATATATGGAGTTAGAGTTTCACCTCATGATTGTGCACATGGTATGGTTCCTTGCATCCTTTTTGATGGGGGTGTGGAGGCCTTTTTACTTTTGAATTGCTGGATCTTGGTCCAAGTTAATGCTCTCTAGATGGGTACACCATAGGATAAATATTTATAGATGATGCACATAATGGCACAACACCCATTCAACATGGGTTTTTGGAACCAACAGCTATTGTCTACATGAACCTTCTTGATTATCTATATGGGAAGTTTGCTGGTCAAATCTGAGGTTGTTTCTAGGTAAATATTGAACCAAATTCACTTATGTGGTTGAGTGAAGCCATTCTAACCTAGGAAAGCAAAGTGATGCATGCATAATCAAAGTGGTACTATAATGTTGGGGATCATAACTACCATGTCCTTAAGCTTTTTTGTGTTTTGATTCTTCATGTTTTTAGGGACTAGTGCTTCCTTCTCTAATGGTATATGCATATAGTGCATGTTGATGGCCTCTCATACAAGGTTCAAGGAAGCCTTGAACTTCTTCATCTCATTGTTGTGCATCAAGGAGAGGATGAAAAAAGTGTTACGTACATCTTTCACGTTACTTGGTTGTAAGGTGAAGACCAGACAATAGCACCTCATAATATTGGGCTTTGGTAGTGGTTCACTAAAATATTTTGCCAGTATAGCTCTCTACCAAATAGCTTGAAGCTCTAGTGTGTTCTGGAACTATTCGAGCTCATGTGTAAAAAACTGATATTTGCCCCAAGCATTTTAAATTTACACTATTAATCCTAGATGTATGTCGCATCTCTAAGGGTTCATACCATTTCTTTGAACCAATTTCAGTGGCGGTTAACCTTTGTTGTTTGTCCTGCTCTAGGGTCTTGAGTTGGAATGACTTTCAATGGCTTGAATTTTGTTGGCCTCTTCGTTGGTGGTTGTAAGATTTGGAAGTTGTTGATGTCCACTGGTTGGGAACTAGGACCTGCTTCATCCATGGCTTATCGATGTAACTGATTTTCTCTATTGATTTGTTGGAATGAGAAGAACCATATTATTATTTTCTAAGAAACGTGATGAGGCCTTACAATACCAACATGTCTCCCTTGATCTCAGTGTGTGTGGAGTCAGTAAGTGTGTGAGTGATGGGTGCATGATGTAGTGAGAGTGTGAGTTAGTGTGAAACCTAAATGCATACTTAGATGATGCATTAAATCAACAAGCCTCTAATAGTGTACTAGTATATTACATGTATTTTCATGGGGTAATTTACAATTTTGACTCTCCAGAATGCCCTTATGAGATTACACGTTTTTTTTAAATTCAAATTTACACTTGGACTCCCATATGTATGTTGCATCTCCTAGCTACCTTGGCATCCCATTGAACCAATGAGATTGATTTCTAACCTTCTCTGTAAGTTCAGTAGGTGGATCGGGAATTGGTATTTGTTGGAGGTGGTGCAACTCTACAGGTTGCTCGATCGATGGCATTTCAATGGGCATGTTTTCCATACTAACTTTGGTTTGACTTGTCCTTGCTTGTGAACTGGTGCCCATTGTATCAACCATGATGCAAGTAGTACTGTTTCTCTCTGGATTTTCTATAAGAGGAGATCATATTAGCATTGCAATGAAAACATGATGATCCCTTGTCTCCTTTACAATACCAACATGATACCCTTAGTGGTCAGGGAGTTAGTGAGTGAGACGTTCTTGTGTGGTGAGTGTTGGTTAGTAGGTCAATATTTTCCCTAGATGCATACTTTGGATGTGCATTGTACTTCAAATGCATCTACTTGGGTGTGAATTGATTTACAACATCTGTTCAGGGGGTTCGATACAAGTTTTAATTTTCCAAACTTTTAGCATGGGATTACATATTTGGTAGTGATGACCTTTACATGTTGCTGGAATAGATTGTCTTCACCCATACCTGCAGAAGCCCACTTCTTAGGTTCAAGTTGACTACATCATCATAGATCCAGTCTTGAACCAAGACAAGAGATTTGGTGAGATCCTTGTCTTCACACACTAGCACTTTGACTATCATTAGAACCTCTTGAATATAGATGGGAAGCTCCACCTCACCCATGCAAGGGGTTTCCACACCTCCTAATCCTATGAGATATAATTCTATAGGATTGATACTTAATTTCAGTTCTTGACAGTAGGAAAGTCTAACTGCACTAGTGGCTGCACCTGATTCAATTAAGGCTCTTAGAGTCCTTGCACTCTTACCTTGTCCTACTTCTATGGTCACAAAGGGACATCGGTCAATTATTCGGGGTGGGATTGCTACTAATGCTTTGCACATTGCTACATGATATCTTGGAGCCTCATGATTGTCTAACCTGGGTTGATGTCTACCTTGTCTTCTCAATTTCATTCATTGGATGCATTCCAAGGCTTCTGCTTGCACCTCTTCTCAAACTCGTTTTTCTTCTTCCCTCTGTTTTTTTGTGATGTTGAGTTGATTTACATTTCCTCTATGAGGGGTTCTTGATATAATTTGACTCTGCATCCACTGATGTAACTAGGTAGAATATCGCCTTCCAGAGTGGCTAATTGAACAGCTTCACTTGTTGATATTCTATTAATTATCATGGGTCCATAGCCATGCTTCTCAAATTTTCGTGCATGTTGCTTTAAGGTGTACACTAACACTAAATCTCCCACTTTCAAGCCTTTATCTTTCACATGGGCATTGAAGTATGCCTTTTGTCTTTTCTTGGCAGCATAAATTCTTGTTGTTACTCTTAATCTTGTTTCACCTAATCATTCTAGATCAAAGATTCTAGATGAGAGCTCATGGTGGGTCCATTGATGCTCTTGTGCTACTTTCAATGTAGGTATCAAGAAGTCTAATGGTAGCACTGCATTTTTGCCAAATACCATCTGAAAGGGTGTGGTGTTAAGTACCGTTTTATAGGCCACTCTATATGCCCAAACAACATGCTGTAGGTGTTTGTCCTAGTCAAAGCGTTTGTTATTCACCAACTTTGTTAATACATTACATATGATCTTGTTTGTGCTCTTGGCTTGTCTGTTAACTTATGGATGATAGGGGGCAGAATTCTTGTGTATCACCAAGAATCCTTGGAGAAGGTTTTCAACGACTTCATTCAAGAAGTGTGTGCCTCTATCACTTACTAACTCTATTGGTAATCCATATCTAGTGAACACATTCTCAAATAAGAACTGAGCCATTGTTTGAGCACTGTTCTTTGTCGTGGCTTTCACTTCTACCCATTTAGTTAGGTAATTCGTGGCAAGAATAATGTACTCAGCATGTGAACTCTTAGCTGGGGGATTAATAGGACCTACAAAGTCTATTCCCCACTTAGAGAATGCATGTCCATCCATCATGGATTTTAGTGGCATCTCATGTTTATGTATAGGGTATTGAGCTCGCTCACAAATATCGCACCTCTTCACGTAGGTATGTGCATCCATGTGAAGAGTTGGCCACCCAAGACCTGCAAATAGAATGGCTTTGATCACTCTATCTAGTCCAAAATTTCCTTCTACTACACCTTCGTGAGCTGTCTCTAAGATCTTGAGGTATTCACTCTCATGGACACAATCTGAGATAGTTGTCTCTTCCTCGTTTGTATAGATTATCACCTATGATTGTGTAATCTAGGGCTTCTTATTCTAAACTCCGTTGTTTGGCCAATGTCATTTCTAGAGGGAATGTTTTCGTCCTCAAAAAATTTACCAATGGTTTACTCCAATCTGGCCCTAAAGATACTTAATATAGTGTAGCATGTTCTACGGGTGGTCTGATACTGCAAATTGGGCATTCCTTGTATAACTTATTGACATTTGCTTCCATAGTTGGCCAATGCATTCCTAGTCTTCATAGCATTTGTAGGTTTGATGTTTGGAGTGATGTTGTTGTAGTGCACCTACATGTGCTATTTGCAACCATTTTGCATGCTCATCTTCATCTACACAGCAAGCTAGTATACCTTGATTTGTGTGCTTGTACATACCTGCTAGTATGTGAAATTTCTGAGACTTCAATACTTCTTTATCTTTTCCTCTCAGTATAGGATGTTTAGGTCCCAAGGTGAGAATAGGCACTATGGCTTTGGCCAATTTAGGCACTACTTCTAGATTAAACAAGTAAGCATAAGGAAGGCCATCTGATACTCCTTGAGGTGACTCTCCTGAAGTTAGTCTAGAAAGGTGATCTGCCCTAAGGCGAGTTCTAACCACAATTTCAAAGTCGTATTCCATTAATAAAAAGGAACCATCTTACTAATCTAACAGTATTGCAAGGTTTTTTTCACTAGATATAATAGTGCTTGATGGTCTATAAAAGATTTAAACTTATTTGCAAGCACATAATGTTTAAACTTCTTAACTGCATATACCACGCCTAATCCTTCTCTCTCGATAGTAGTATAATTTCATTCAGCTGCATTGAATTTTCTACTAGCATAAGCTATTGGAAGATCCACATTACCTTCACTAGTGGATTGTGCTAGTACACACCCAATAGCATAATTCGATGCATCCACATGAACATGGAATGGCTTTTTGCAATCTGGTGTAGTCGAGATTGGTGCTGAACATAGTTGTTGCTAAAAGTTGTTAAAGGAGTTTTCACATTCGTTTGTCCACTCAAAGTTAGTCAAAAGGGCATACAGAGGCTTTGTAATGATTGCATAACTATGAATGAAACATTGATAATATCCACAATGCACCATGAAATCTTGTACTTCCTTGATGTTCTTTGGCCTAGGTAACTCTGATATAGCTCTAACTTTATCCTCGTCTGTGGAGATTCCATTCTTTGACACTATGCACCCTAGAATCTTGCCTTGCCTAACCATAAAAACACACTTTTTTGGGTTTAGATAGACTTGACATTCTCTACATTTGTCAAAGATTTGTCTAAGCTCAGGTATATGTGTTCGTCTAATGTTGGAATGAGCACATATGTCATCAACATAGACTTCCAAGTTTTTATGCAAGAACTCTTTGAACACATGACACATCAACCTTTGGAAGCTGGCGCATTGATAAGACCAAATGGCATTACTCGAAATGAAAATATGCCCCACTCTGTGGTAAAAGCCATCTTATGTTGATCTTTTGGAGCAATGGCCACTTGATTGTAGCCAGAGAATCCATCAAGAAAGCTGTATACTTCCTTGCCTACCACTCTTTCTAATAGATGTTTAGTAATAGGAAGTGGATAAATATCTCTAATAGTGTGCGTGTTAACCTTATTCAAGTTAATGACACATAACTTCCCATTCTTTTTGGGCACCACTACAATGGGGGAAACCCATTCAATGTGCTCAATTTCATAGATAAATCTAGCTTCTTAACCGATCTATCTCTTCCTTAATCTTAGTGGCATAATTGGCATAATTGTCATTATATGTGTATGGCTTCTACTTAGAGGGTTTGGCTTCTAAGGTCATGGGGATCATATGCAAGCATATGTCACAGTCCACTCCTTTTAGGTCCTTATAGCTCCATGTGAACACATCTCTGTATTCTCTTAATAAGTCAATCAACTCTCTTTCCTCTTCTTCAGTTAGGTCGTGTCCTATGTAGGTGCATCACTCTTCACCTTCTTCTATGGTCACAATAATTTTCTTAGTCACCTCTTTGTTATCATAGGACACTCTTGTGAGTGTTTCTCATTTAGGCATTCTAATAATGAATTTCCTATCTTTGACTTCATACTTCTTAAAGTTTTCAGGGACCTCAAAGAAAGATTCTTCCTCTTCTATTGGGAGTTCTGTCTTCTTTCTTTTCTTGACTTCACTCTTGGTGGTTACTTGTGTGTTTAATCTCACGCCGTTCATAAGCTCTTCTTGTCCTCAAGGATGAGCTTCTATTTCATAAAGGAATTCCTCTTTTGATGCACAAAATGGATCCATAATAATTGATTCTAGACCTAAGTCACTTGCTTGTTCAAGTTGTACTATGCTAGGCTTACATTGTTCGATAATCGAATCACACAAGATTGGTTCTATAGTAAAAATTGAAATGTCATAGCCATCTTCATCCCAGTGTGGTATCCATTCTTCTTCATTGATGGCTGCATCCATTGTTGCTAGGATTTCTACCCAACCATTAGGTTCAAATTCTTCGTCTAGAAATACTATAGGTGCATAGGATGGTCTTGAATTGATCTAGGATTTTCCTTTGCACCTACTTCTTTGACATTCCCTCTTTTCTCTTCTTCTTTTGCAACTTTGCACATCCACAAATGAGTGCCTTCATGCATCCATGAGGCTCCAAATCCTATGGAATGCACTGACTCCGTATCATCTCGAGCTCCATGGATGGGATTCCATTGTCTAGGGGGCACATCTCTATGAGTGTAATCTTTGAGATTGGCTTTAGTTGTAACACCTAAGTGTTGCAAATACAAGGAATTTGCCCCCCAATCCTGCACTACTTGCAACTATCTCATGAATGGTCTTCCCAAAATCATCTCATAGGCTTGATTTTTGCTAAAGTCACATATACCAAAATTATGCTCAAACTCTACACCACAAGTAGTGAGAGTTATCCCTTCTAGTAGTCCTAAAAGTCACTCTATGTGACCATTGGCCATCTATAATTTCATTCTTGTTGGCTTGAGTGCTGGCTTGCCCCATCGCTTCCATAGCGAAGTGGTAGCAATTGTAAATCCTCAAGTATTTTGATGGTGATGCACCACAATGCGCTCTCCTTCTCGAGAGCTCCACGATGATATCCTCGGAGTAGAAAACTGAGCTCCTTGGGGTGCACACGATACTCCACAGAGAGGCTGCAGAATACATAGAAAAATATAGTACACAGGGAGCATGAAGACAGACTTCTTAGGTCTTACAAATGCGATCGAACTTATAGTCTGTGGCTGACTAGGCCACTATATGTTTTATTAAAGAACACATACAAAGAAGTGTTCGATGGCCATTTGGCCTTTCACATGGACACTAACGGTAACAATCTCCCATTAAAGGCCAATATGGCCAAAGTAATTATGGGAGAAAAATAAAGAATGATAAAGAATACCTTAGTGTAAGTATACAAACTATACCTCCCACCTGATGGGCATGTTACATAGTATACAAGTGACTGTGTAAGATCATGAATCAAGTAACCCCCATCAAGTGATAGCAGTGTCGAAAGCTATCCTGTGGTAGAGCTTTAGTCAAAGCATCTATAGCATTATCTCGAGTATGAAGGTTCTCAATAATAATGTGCTCAATGGCTAAGCAATCTCTAATGAAGTGATACCTCACCTCAATGTGCTTGGTCTTTGCACGATAGACGAGATTCTTAGCCAAAGCAATGACACTCTGATTGTCACTAAGCAAACAAGGTACATGATGAGGTAAACCCATATCACAAGCAAGGTGAGAAAGCCACAATGCTTCCTTACATGCCTCACTTGCTACAACATACTCTGCTTTTGTGGTGGAAACAACTGTACATTCTTGAAAACAAGATCTCCAAGAGATAGCACCTCCAACAAAATGAAAAATGTACCTGAATGTAGACTTACGATTGTTTACACAACTAGCATAGTCAAAATCTATGTAACCAATAATGGATGCCTTCCCTCTACCTAAGCATAGGCGCTTGTCTTTAGTGCCACTCAGATATCTCAAAATCATCTTGACCGCTTCCAAATGTTTCTTGCCAGGATTAGACATACATCTACTCACAACTCCCACTACAAATGCAATGTCTGGTCTCATAGCTACCATAGCATACATGAGACTACCAATAGCAAATTGATAGGGAATTTGGGTCATGAATTCCTTTTCCTCATTTGATTTGGGGCAATCATCCTTGCTCAATTTCACATATGTGGGTAAAGGTGTACTCAATGCATTTCCATCTTGCATATTGAACTTGTGCAGTATTTTGGATATGTACTCAATATGAAACAAGTATATGCATCTTTTACTCCTATCATGAGTAATGTGCATGCCAAGAATATGTTTGGCATCCCCAAAATCCTTCATATCAAATGTTTGACTCAACTTCCTTTTGAGATTTGACAAGTCATAAGAGGACTTCCCAACAATCAACATATCATCGACTGCATGTTGTAGATCAAGCTTTCCTAGCTAGTCAGAAGGGCAAAGGTAAATGGAGCTCATCTACTAGTAAGCAAAAATCTGCTAATTCTGCACAATCAAATAAGGATGACAAAGACAAGAAGAAAATAGAAAAGCAGAAATTGTTTTGAAAATAATGTAAAGGAAATGACCATGTCATAAAGAGTTTTCCAAAAAGGGGCAAAGAAGAAAGAGGCTAGAATTCCTACACCTAAAATAGAGTCTACTGATTTTGTGCAAAATGCAAAATGAGTGTTTACTACTATTTGCAGTAATGAACCATCTTCTCATGAGTAGTGTATGTCTATAGTAGACTAAGATGTTTGGTACCTTGATAGTGGGAGAACCAAACATATTACCTTGAGGTGCAATTTCTTCACTTCACTTGAGCTTGCCCCTACAAGGAATATTGTCCCATGCACCAACAATCCTCTTATCCTATCATGGGAGTTGGTAAGATCATTCTGACCACTACTGATGGTAGTTTTTTACATTGTCAGATGCTTTATTTGTGCTAGGGATCAAGAAAAATCTGTTATCAATTTCAGTATTAGCCAACATCGGCTTGGTTGTGAAATTTGTTGGTGATAGATGTACAATTCATGATCTATCAAATGGTGATGTCATTATTACTTTTGGAATTTTATTTTGTGGGTTGTATAAGCTCATTGATTATGAAAACTCTATGAATGATTCAACATGTAGAGTTCAAGATTCTTAGACTATGTTAGGTGCAAAGCCTTGGCATGCATGCTTTGGTCATCTAAATTTTGCTAGTTTGCTACACACGCAAAATTTTGAAATGGTGTCCTCTCTACCCAAACTTGAGGCACCTTGTAAAAATGTATGTGAAGGCTATATTTTGGGCAAAATGTAGCATTCCTCCTTGCCAAAACATGGTTTTGTTCGAGCTACTAAAAAATTGTAGCTTGTTTACAATTATGTATGTGCTCCTATGCAGACACCTTCACTTGGGAACTACCTTTAATCTGTGACTTTCATTTATGATTTTTCTAGGCATCCATGGGTGTATCCACTAAAAGCAAAGTCGGAAGTGTTTATGTGCTTCAAATTTCTACTTTTGGCTGAAAATGTGCTTGATCATTTTTGTCTATGTTGATGACATGTTGCTCACTAGTCCTTATGAGAAGCATATTACTGATTTTAAGGTTGATTTGCATGCCTCATTTGAGATGTCAAATTTGGGCATTGAAGATTGAAGAATTAAATTATTTAAAGATTTTTATTGTTTTAATATGATTGTGATTGTCTAAATCATAAATCGATTCTTACTTTGCAATAATTTTGAGATGTTTTAGTGTTAGGTATATGGGAGTGGATTTCTAGGTGTATGAATGAGTGTGTGTATGTGTATATGTAAATATGTGTTTAGGATTGTGATTTAAAAACTATTATGATTGTTTGAATCAACATTGATTCTCACTTCACAATAGTATGTGTATGTGTATGTGCATGTATGATTGTAAGTTAAAAACTATTCTGATTGTCTTGACTCCACATTGATTCTTACTTCACACTAGTATGTGTATGTGTGTATGCATGTGTATGATTGTGAGTTAAACACTATTGTTATTGTCTAATCAAACAATGATTCTTAATTCACAATAATATGTGTACATGTTTGTGGGAATGCATGTGTGTGTATGATGGTGAGTAAAAAAGAAATATTGTGATTGTTTGACTCAATATTGATTCTTACTTCACAATAGTATGTGTAGGTGTATGTGTGTGTATGATTGTGAGCTAAAAACTATTGTGCTTTTTTGACACACCATTGATAATAGTATGTGTATGTGTGTATGTGTTTATGTGTATGATTTTAAAACTATTGTATTATCTGACTCAACAATTATTCTTACTTCACAATAGTATGTGTATGTGTGTATATGATTGTGATTTAAAAACTATTGTGATTTTCTAGCTCCACATTAGGTTTTATTTCACATAGTATGTGTATATGTGTGTATGATTGTGAGTAAAAAAATACTGTGATTGTTTGACTTAGTACTAATTCTAACTTTATTATAGTATGTGTATGTCTATGTGTGTGTATAATTGTGAGGTCAAAATTATTGTGATTGTATGACTCAACATTGGTTCTTACTTTACAATAGCATGTGTATGTGTGTGTATGTGTATGATTTAAAAAAAATTGTGATTGTCTAAGTTAACGTTGATTCTTACTTCACAATGATATATGTATGTGTGTGTGTGAATATGATTGTGATTTAATAGCTATTGTGGTTGTTTGCCTCAATGTTTATTTTTACTTCACAATATTATGTGTATGTGTGTGTATGTATGAATTTGTATGATTGTGATCAAATAACTATTGTGATTTTCTAACTCATCATTGTTCTTGCTTCATAATAGTATGTGTATATGTATGCATGTTTGTGTATGTGTGTGTATGATTGTGAGTTAAAAACTAATTTGATTGTCTAACTCAAGATTCATTCTTACTTCATAATAGTATGTGTAAGTGTATGTGTATGCATGTGTCTATGTGTGTGTGTATGCTTGTGAATTTAAAATAATTCTGATTTTGTGACTCAACATTGATTCTTGCTTCACCATAGTGTGCATGCATGTATTGGATTCTTATAATCAGCCATACAAGGGGGTGATCCAGCTTTTGAAGTCCCTACACAATTTTATAAAGATAAAGATATAGAGAAAGTTGTAATCATTCCTACAAAAGTTGAATTTTACATGCCATCACCACTGTTGGAGTTTAAGATCTGCGGAAGCATGCGAACAACACAAGGAAGAAGAAGAAGAAGAAGAAGCTTGGAGCACAACACACACTACTGAATGTATTACCACTAGAATGTACAAAGATAAGTAGTCCATTAGGGTAATAGGCATATATACAAGCCCAGGGAAAAAAACCTCCTAAAGAGGGAAAAAAAGTGCCTCAATAGTCCTAGAGCATTCACACACATCACTGCCTAAATATATCAACAAATCCTCCTTGGGAGTGATGCGGTGAAAGAGAAGCTGGCACTCATGTATAAGGAAGTGTCAAGCTATGTGGAATCAATCCACAAAAGGAATTAATCCCAAAGCTTTGCGAAAAGCTTCAAACTTCTCCCTAGGCAAAGCCTTTGTGAAAAGGTATGCAATGTTCTCTTGTGTGGGCATATATGCCAAACTGATCTCTCCAACAGAGAACCTCTGCTTGATGTAATGATAGTGCACCTCAATGTGCTTAGTATGAGCATGGAACACAGGCTTCCTCGCAGCTGCCAATGTGCTTTGACTATCAGTGAAGATGATGGTGGTAGAAGACTAACCATTACCCAAATGAGCCATAAGGCATCTAAGCCACACACACTCAATAGTCCCTCTGAAAACTGCCTTATACTCAGTCTCACAACTAGAATTGGCCATAGTAGGTTGCTTCTTGCTCAACCAAGATATGCATGAGGTACCAAGCATCAAACAAAAACCACTATTGTCTATAGCAACCAGCCTACTCAGAGTAAAAAAAAGCATGTAAATCTAGGGGTAATGATACCCCCTTGGGATAAAACAATTCAAGTAGCCAGGTACCACTCAAGTAGCGAAAGATGTGCTTAACCACCTGCCAATGTTTGACACCTGGGCAATGCATAAATATGCTCATCTGTGAGATAGCAAACTGAATATATGGTCGAGTAATCCATAAGTAAATCAAGCTTCCAATAGCCTATTGATAGAGAAGAGCATCAAATGCATCTCCAGAGTCATGAAGTCTCAATCCTAAACCTGTCTCCATAGGAGTGGCAATAGGTTTGCATTCTTCAAGGATAAAATGCTATAATAATTTGTCAATTTATTTTGTTTGACACAAAGCTATCTTGCCATCAACTTGCATAAACTGAATGCCCAAATAATGATGCAAATGCCCAAAATCTAGCATCTCAAATGAGGCATGCAGATCACCCTTAAAGTAAAAAATATGCTTCTCATGAGGACCAAAAAACAACATATCAACATACACAACAATGAGTAGAAGCACATCATTTGCACGCTTGACATATAAGGTGCTCTCAGTTGGATTGTTCTCAAAACCATGTGCAATTAGGTAGGAATGTATCTTTTCATACCAAGCATGTGGTGCTTGCTTCAAACCATATAATGCGTTTTTCAACCTGCACAATTGGTTTTCATGCCCGTTTTGCACAAATCCATGGGGCTAAAAGAATATACACTTCTTCACGCAAGTCATCATCTAGAAATGCAATTTCAATGTCCAAATGATGTACATTCCAACCATGATGAGCTACAGGTGCACATATCATACAAGCAGTAGTCATTCGGCATCTAGAAGCAAAGGTCTCAACAAAATCAATGCCTCTTTCTTGAGCATAACACCTTGTAACAAGCCTAGCCTTATACTTGTTCATTGTTCCATCAAACTTATGCTTCAGCTTGTATACCCACTTAGTGCCAATGACCTTCTTGCCAGGAGGCAAGTCAAATAAAGAGAAACTACCATTTTTCATGATAGCATCATAATCTAATTGCATAGCAGCCATCCAATTTTCAAAATTTTATGCTTCATCAAATGAAACAACGCATTCTCATCATAGAGACTAGAGGCAGTCATAGCATAGCAATCTAATGCAAAAGAAGCACAATGAGAGTCTAAACGAGTATGATATGATAGAGGTGCATCTAATTTTCTATCACGCAAAGTGTACACCAACCATTTTGGCATAGTTTCTACCTCCTCAATATCTGCTCTCTCATCAACAAGTGCATCATGTAAATCTCCATTAGAAATGAAAGGATTTGCATCAACACATGAAACCTGTAAAGGTTGAGAAGTTGCCTCATTAGGACCAACATTAGACCATCCACTATAAAAAGAGGCAGCAAAGTGTCATACATGACTTTGGAGCTAATTGATGTCTCCTTAGTACATGAGAGTAATGGTTGAATAGCATCTTCCACAAAAACGACATCATGGCTAACCAAAATGCATTTAGTCTATGGATGATACAGAGAACATCCTTTGCTTTCAGAACTATACCCAACAAAAATACATTTCACTGCTTTATCATCTAATGTCCTACGTTGTTGTTTAGGCACTAATGCATATGCTAGACAACCAAAAACACACAGGTGAGCAGCAGATGGATTATGACCATGCAAAGACTCATATGGAGTGATAGACTGCAATGCTTTAGTGGGACACATGTTAAGTAGATATGCTACACATATAACAACTTCAAGCCATAAACTATGTGGTAAAGCCTGACTCTTGACCATACACCTCACCATCTCCATGAGTGACATGTTCTTCCTTTCACCAACTCCATTTTGTTGAGGTGTATATGGCACTGTAGATTGATGTTTTATCTCATGTTTAGCTAGAAATGTATTAACGTTAGAAGACATATATCCCTCCCTCGATCAGAACGGAGGGTGCCCATTTTACATGCTTACAAATTTTCAGCCAAAACCAAAACTGTTTGAAGCACATAAACACTTTGGACTTTGCTTTCAATGGATATACCCATGCATGCCTCGAAAAATCATCGATGAAATTCACAAATTAAATATAGTTTCCGAAAGAGAATGTCTACATAAGACCATAGACATCACTATGAATAACTCCAATTTTTGAGTAGCTCAAACTCAACTATCTTTTGGGAATGAGGAACACTAAATTTTGCCCAAAATACAACCTTCACACACATGTTTAATAGGTGCCTCAAGTTTGGGCAAAGAGGACATCATTTTAGATTTCTCTAGGCATAGAAAACTAGCAAAATTTAGATGATCAAAGCATGTATGCCAAAGCTTTGCATCTAACAAAGCCTGAGAATCATGTATTGCACATGCCAAGTCATTCAAAGATTTTTCATAGTCTATGAGCTTATACAACACACAACATAATATGCTAGAAGCAATAATGACATTGCCATTCGATAGATCATGTATCGTACATCTATCATCAAAAAATTTCACAACCAAGCCAATCTTGGCTGAAGCTTAAACTGATAATAGATTCTTCTTGATCCCTAGCATAAACAAAGAATCTAACAATGTAAAAGAACTACCATCAACAGTAGTCAAAATGATCTTATTAACTCCCATGATAGGATAAGAGGAGATTTTGGCACATGTGACAATATTCTATGTAGGGGCAGGTTCCAGTGAAGTGAAGAAAATGTGCTACGAGGTAATATGTTTGGTTGCCCCACTATCAAAGTACCAAACATCTGAGTCTACTGTAGACATACACTATTCATGCAAAGATAGGTCATAGCTGCAAACAATGGTAAATGCCGATTCTTCATTGTGCACAAGATTAGCAGACTCTTGTTTTGGGTGTAGAGGCCTCTGCAACAACCATTCCAGCGTCTTTCTTCCTTGCCTCTTTAGCAGCAAATTGGACAATTCTTTATGACATGATCATTTCCTTTACAATATTTGCAAAACAATTTTTGCTTTTTTTGGTTTTCTTCTCGTCTTTCTCATCCTTCTTTGATTGTGTAGAATTACCATATTTTTGCTTACTAGTAGAAGAGCTCCATTTACCTTTGCCCTTCTAACTATCCAAGAAAGCTTGATCTACAACATGATAATGGACCTGTTCTGACTAGACTAACCTTCCTGCAATAGAACAGAGACGAACTCCTCAAATGTTAAGGCATTTGGATTGCCTTTCATCATCAACTGAAGAGTAGAAGCAAATCTGTGATATGAATCGGGAAGACCATTCAGAACAGTCTGTATAAGTGAACTGTTAGGCAAGACTTCATCAACAAAAATCAAGTGTTCCTTCAAATCTTTGATCTTTGTCAAAAAACTATCCATGGAATCTCCTTCATTCATGTGCTCACTCTCAAATTGCTTTTGGAGGTAAGCAACACGAGCCTCATTCCTTGCTTGGTATAAAGTGGTAAGTGTATCCAAAGCATCCTTCGTTATTCTACAAGAGTGAATGTGAGGAATAATGGCATGTTTGATAAAAAGGCTATCAATGCATGTGTCTGAGCATCTCTACCATCCCAAGGAATTTGCTCTACAATAGGTGCAATATGAACCACAACACGAACAAGAACATGAAGAATATCGTCATCTTCAACACCATCTACGTCACCTTCAACAACTCTATTGGTAGCTGAAATAGGATGTTTTTCAACACCCTACACAATATTATATAGTCCTTTTGCAACGAATACATGATGCATCATATAAGCCCATAATGGGTAATTGGTACCATCCAACTTATCATCAATAGCCAACATACAAAATACATCACTACTTTTAGCCATGCCCACTGACTAAAATACCTGGATGCAAAAAAATGATTGTATCTCAAAAAGTTATTCAGATTGTGATCCAGAGGGGTGTCGAAGATGCCCTAGATGAAGCAGCGACCTCCTCTGATACCAATTGTTGCAGTTTTAGGTTTGTAGTGTTGGAGTTTGAGTTCTGCAATGTTGGAGTTTGAGGTCTACGTAAGCACGCAAACAGCAGAAGGAAAAAGAAGAAGCTTGGAGCACAACAGACAATACTGAATGTATTACCACTAGAATGTACAAAGATAAGTAACATGTTAGGGTTATAAGCATATATAAAAGAGAGGGGAAAAATCCTCCTAAAGAGGGCAAAAAGTGCCCCGAAAATCCTAGTGTGTTCACACACATCACTACCTAAATATATCAACGAATCCCCCCTCAGAGTGATGCGGTGAACAAGGAGTTGGCTCTCATGTATACGGAAGTGCCAAGCTATGTGGAATGAATTCACAAAAGAAAGTAAGCCCAACTTTGTGAAAAGCTTCAAGCTTCTCCCGAGGTAGAGCCTTTGTGAAAAGGTCTGCAATGTTCTCCTATGTGGGCACATATGCCAAACTGATCTCTCCAACAGAGAACCTCTCCCTGACATAATGGTAGTGGCCATAGTAGGCTGCTTCTTGCTCAACCAAGATATGCATGAGCTACCAAGCATGAACCAAAAACCACTCGTGGATACACGAGTGTCATAGCAAACAACCCAGTCAGAGTGAGAAAAAGCATGTAAAAATGGCGGTAGCAATCCCCCCCTTGGGATGAAACAATCCAAGTAGTCGGGTACCACTCAAGTAGCAAAAGATGTGCTTAACTGCCTACCAATGCTTGACACTTGGGCAATGGATAAACCTGCTCATCTGTGAGATAGCAAACTAGATATCTGGCCAAGTAATGCATAAGCAAATCAACCATCCAACACCCTGCCAATAGAGGATAGCATCAAATGCATCTACAACATCATGAAGACTCAATCATAAACCTATCTCCATAGGAATGGCAATAGGTTTGTTTCTTCAAGACCAAAATGCTACAATAATGTTTCAATATATTTGGTTTGACACAAAGCTATTCCGCCATAAGCTTGCATAAACTGAATGCCCAAATAATGATGCAAATGCCCCAAATCTGACATCTCAAATGAGGTGTGCAAATCACCCTTAAAATTAGCAGTATGGTTCTCATGAGGAACAATGAGCAGCATGTCATCAACATACACAACAATGATCAAAAGCACATAATTTTTATGCTTAACATATAAGGTGCTCTCAATTGGACTGTTCTCGAAACCATGTGCAATCATAGGCATTTATCTTTTCATACAAAGGACATGGTGATTGCTTCAAACCATATAATTCCTTTTCCAACGTGCATACTTGGGTTTTCATGCGCTTCCTACACAAAGCCACGGGGCTAAGCTCCATTTACCTTTGCCCTTCTCACTAGCTAGGAATGGACTTTTTCTACCTAGATTGATCTTCCTACAACACGCATAATGGACTTTTTCTACCTAGATTGATCTTCCTACAACAAAATAGAGACTAACTCCTCAAATATTAAGGCATTTGGATTGCCTTTCATCATTAAAAAAAGAGTAGAAGCAAAAATCTAATATGAATCGGGAAGAGCATTCATAATAGTCTCCACAATTGAACTGTCATGCAACAAAAATCGATTATTCCTTCAAATCTTTGATCTTTGTTAGAAAATTGTCCATGGAATCTCCTTCATTCATGTGCTCACTCTCCAATTTTTTTTGGAGGAAAGCAACACAAGACTCATTCCTAGCCTGATATAAAGTGGTAAGTTTATCCCAAGCATCCTTAGCTATTCTGAAGAGCGCACATGAGGAATAATGGCAAGTTTGAAAAACAAGGCTATCAATGCATGTGATTGAGCATCTCTACGATCCCAATGAATTTGCTCTATAGTAGGTGCAATAGTGTTGGAAACCTCTAAATCTCCAAAGTCTTGATCTATACTGATTTAAGAGCACCTCTATATCAGTTATAGATCAAACTTTACACAAATGTTACCTTAATTTATCAAGTCCTTCCCTATCACTTCTCTGAGTGAAAACTTTTCTTCTTCAAGAAGTCTACTTCAGGATTTAACTTCATTACTTGCACATATCTTCAAATTTCTTCAATCTAATGATGCACATATCTCCATGCTACCTTTGTGCAATCATATCAACCATTAGATCTTCAAAAGAAACATTTAAACTTTAATTTGATCTTTAAGATCAAAGGTATGTCAAAAACTGTCTTCCTGAATAGGTGACTTTGACATAGTCCCATTTCTCATAGGACAAGTCCCATTTTGCTAAAAAATTTTAGTCATAGCTTCCTTACCTTCTAGATTAGATTTTTTGCTCATTCATCAAAAACTTTAGACTGTGCATTGAGATCCAAGCAAAACATTGACATGCAAAAGTGCGCAACTTTGAGAGATCTACCTATAGACTTTACATATACATGTTCCTATTGATCATGCACACAACCTGAAGAGAATTAAACCATGAAACTTTGAACATAGCTTGATTAGATTCTAGATTAGATGTGTACAAAAGATTTCCTAATCCACATGATCAGGCTGAGAGAAATCAAAGAAAGACTCGATGCTAACTCCATAAGATGACTCTCTACACATCTATCTCATGGACACTTGGCTTCTAATGACTCTCTCACTTATTTCTTCACATCATTGACTTATATACATATGATTATAGACTCATCCCGCATCTATTACATTATTCCTTGTCATTCTAATGATCATCTAAACTCATAGTACAAGAATTTTTATCTGTAATGTACATATGTATAAAAGCTACAATTATGAGATCTCTTCACTATCTTCAATGAATTCTTTGTCTTCGTTCTGATTCTTGACTTGCTTCAAATTCTTCATAATGATCAATTTGGGATTGCGTTGTTCCAACAGCTCCCCCTCAATCACTAATTGTGATTATACCATTCTTCTTTATTCATGCCATCTCTTTAAACTTCTATAGCTTAGGTCCATCTAAGCTTTTTGTCAACATATCTGCAGCTTGCTCTTTTGTTGGTGTGTACAAGACTTCAATCCCTTTATCAAGTACCTTTTCTCTCAAGAAATGATATTGAATCTCTATATGTTTATTCATGGCATGAAAAATAGGATTAGCTGCCAAATATAATGAACTCATGTTGTCTCCAAAAATAATTGGAGTACTTTGATCAGTTCCAAAACTTTTCAATAAGGTCTTCAACCATATCACTTCTTTTGCAGCCTCTACCATTCCTTTATACTCAGCTTCTGTGGATGACAAAGCAATTGTATGTTGCTTCTTTGAGCACCAAGAAACTAACTTATCTCCAATATAATAGAGATAACCATGAGTAGACCTTCCATCATTTGAATTACCTGCCCAATCTGCATCACTAAACACTTTGATTCTTGTGTCAGAAGTAAAACCATAATACAAACCTTCACTCAGAGTTCCCTTGATATATCTGAGTACTCTTTGAGCTACAATCCAATGATTTTTCTTTGGACAATGCATAAATTGTGTTAAAACACCAACTGCATATGATAGGTCTGGTCTTGTCAAGGTAGCATAGATCAAACTACCTACCAAACTCTGATATTTCTTCATGTCATTAAACTCTTCTCCTCCATATCTGCTCAATTTATGATTTACCTCTAATGGTGTGGTTGAAGGCTTGCAATCTTCCATGTTGAACTTGACCAGAAGGTTCTTCAAGTATCTCTCTTGTGTAGCATATACTCCATGTTGAGTATACACAATCTGCATTCCTAAGAAATAAGACAAGTTTCCCAAATCACTTATCTTAAACTCCCTCTCTATTTGTTTCTTAAGCTCCTTGATTCCTTGAGCATTTGTACCTGTGACAATAATATCATCAACATAAATACACATGTATATATACTCATCTTCACTTGCCTTCACTAGTGAAGCTTGATATCTACATTCATTCAGGAACTTAACAAACCTGTAATTCCATGCTCTTGGAGCCTGCTTCAAACCATATAAAGCTCTCTTGAGCTTACACACATAATCTGATCCAATTGAATCCATGAAACCTTCTGGTTGCTCCATGTATACTGCATCTAGAATATATCCATTCAAAAATGCATTCTTCACATCTAATTGTGACAACTTCCATCCTTTACAAGCAGCAATAGCAATTAAGATCTAATTGTAGACATCTTAGCAATTGGACTAAAAGCTTCATCATAATCTACCCCATAATTTTGGGCATAACCTTTAACCACAAGTCTAGCTTTGTATCTAGACACTTCACCATTTGCAAACCTCTTTGTTTTGTACACCCACTTACATCCAACTACCTTCTCATTCTTTGGTCTTGGCACCAATTCCCATGTCTCATTCTCAAGTAGAGCATCATACTCTTCTTGCATTGCCTTCTCCCAATTCTGCTTTCCTTTAGCTTCTTCATATGTGGTTGGATCTTCTTCTGCTTCACAATATAAGCATAATCTTTTGTTGTTAAGAAAAATGTATCATAGCTATACCTCATAGGTTCTTCTCTTTCTCTCAAAGATCTTCTGACCTCTGCACTTCTTGAAGTCTCAGCCACATTCGATTCTAGATCAATCTTGGCCTATCTTCATCATTGCCCTGCAATTTACTTTTACAATCAACATCATCAATATCTTCTTCATACACCTTTACTTTGGTCTTCACTTTCCTTTGAACTTCTTCAACATCTGCATAATCATTTGTTGACCCTGCATACCATGTGCTTTGCTCATCAAATGTAACATCTTTTGTAACAAGAAATTGCTTTGTAGATGGACTCCACAACGTGTAACCCATCTGTCCATCATCATACCCAATAAACACATACTTCTCTACTTTGGGTTCTAGCTTATGTCTTAATTGAGAAGGAACATAAGCATATGCTAAACATCCAAATACCTTACAACGATCAAGAGTAGGTTTCTTACCCCACCATGCTTCATAAGGTGTTCTACCATCCAAAGATTTACATGGTAACCTATTCACAAGGTATGTTGAAGTGTTGATAGCTTCTGCCCATAAGTAGTTTGGACAATTCTTCTCTTTCATCATTGATCTTGCAAACTCTACAAGAGTTCTATTTCATCTTTCTGCAACTCCATTTTGTTGAGGGGAATACTTGAAAGTTACTTCTCTTTTTATACCTGTATTCCACAAATACATCAAACTCTTTAGAAAAATATTATCCCCCTCCATTTGATCTTAATCTCTTGAGCTTTTGTCCTGTAATCCTTTCTGCATAAGCATGATAATGCTTGAATGTCTTGAACACTTATGATTTGTCCTTGATTACATAGAGTGTAATCCATCTTGTTGCATCATCAACAAACAACACATAATATTTGGATCCATTTATGCTATAGTCCCTTGAAGGACCCCACACATCTGTATGAACCAACTCAAGCATGTTTGAATACTTGTACCCTGTTTTATTGTATGAACTTTTGTGTGCTTTACCTAATTGACAAGCTTCACACTTGTACACCATGTGTTGACCTTCAACATTTGGAAATCGGAGCACTACATCATTCTTTGATATTTCCTTTATGGCTCTCTCATTAAAATGACCTAACCTTTTATGCCATAGTTCTAACTCAGACATCTTTTGAATTCCATAAGTAAACAATGCATGTCCCACATTACCTTGGACCTTGAGAGTAAAAAAACTTCCTTCTTTTTTATCTGCAATAATGCTTCTATATCCTTGATTTGGATCTTGCACATAAACACCATCATTTGTGAATCTGACTTCATATCCATTTTCCACAATTTTTCCTACACTTATCAAGTTTTTAGGAATAGTAGGAACATAGAGTACCTTGCTTAAGAGTGTGCTTCCACTCTTTGTCTTCACTGATCCAATGCTTTCCACTTTATGCTTGGTGTTATCTCCTGTTTGGCTTGAAGGTCCTTCATCATCAGTTGAATGCTTCCCTTTGCCATTCTTTATCTTGTCCTTGGAGTACATAGCTTGACTTGCACTCCTATCATTATCTCCTTTAATGTCTTGCTCAAAAGTTAGCATATGTCATAGCAATTGATTGAGATCAGGAGTAAAATGATCTAATGACAATTCTATGGACAAAATCAAAGGTTTGCATTTCTCATCTCCTCTCAGACCTGTAAGTATTTGTCTTACCAACTTATCCTCTTCAATATCTTCATCTATTGCTCCCAAGCTATCTGCAATATTTTTCATTCTTGCCACATAATCAGAAATTGATTGTGAACTCTTCTTCTTGAAGGTTTTGAACTCTGCCCATAATGAGGACTTCCTTGACTGGTTGTGTTTTGAAGATGCTCTTCCAAAGCATTCCACACATTTGTTGCACTTTCTAATCCTCTAATATGAGGTAGAAGATAATCGTTTACAGCCATGTAAATGATGCTCCTAGCTTGAGCATCCTTCTTCATCCAATTCTTCAAATCTGCAAGCTCCTCCCTAGTTGGAACACTAGGATCTTCATCTTTGATCTTCTGTGTCTGCAATTACTAAGATTTATAATGATATAATGTACCTTTGATATGAAGCTTTAATCCTTCTTGATCTTTTGAGCTAGTTCTTTGTTCTTCTTCAGGTTTCCTTCAAGAATTTAATCTTGTCCACCTTCAATTTGAAGAAACATCAATGTCTGCAACAGTCGGGACTTCCAATGCTCTTTACTTCAACTTGTATTTCACCTTTTGCTCTGATACCACTATTGGAGACCTCTAAATCTCCAACGGCTTGATCTATATTGATTTAAGAGCACCTCTATATCAGTTATAGACCAAACTTTACACAAATGTTACCTTAATTTATCAAGTCCTTCAATATCACTTCTCTGAGTGAAAACTTTTCTTCTTCAAGAAGTCTACTTCACGATTTAACTTCATTACCTACACATATCTTCAAATTTCTTCAATCTAATGATGCACATATCTCATGCTACCTTTGCACAATCATATCAACCATTCGACCTTCAAAAGAATCATTAAAACTTTAATTTGATCTTTAAGATCAAAGGTATGTCAGAAATTGTCTTCCTCAACAAGCGACTTTGACATAGTCAACTTCTAAGATTGATTTCTCACAGCACAAGTCCCATTTTGCTAAAAACTTTTGCCCTCTAACTTAGATTTTGAATGCTCACTCATCAAAAACTTTACACTATGCATTGAGATCCAAGCAAAACATTGACACAAAAAAGTGTGCAACTCTGAGAGATCTACCTACAGACTTTACATATACATGTTCCTATTGATCATGCACACAACCTTAAGAGAGTTAAACCATGAAACTTTGAACATAGCTTGATTAGCTTCTAGATTAGATGTGTACAAAAGATTTCTTGATCCACATGATCAGGCTGAGAGAAATCAGAGAAAGACTCGACGCTAACTCCTGAAGGTGACTCTCTACACCTCTATCTCATGGAAACTTGGCTTCTAATGACTCTCTCACTTATTTCTTCACATCATTGACTTATATACATATGATTCTAGACTCATCCTACGTCTATTATATTATTCCTTATTATTCTAATGATCATCTTAATTCATAGTACAAGAATTTTCAGCTGTAATGTACATATGTATACAAGCTACAATTCTGAGATCTTTTCACTATCTTCAATGACTTCTTTGTCTTCATTCTGATTCTTGAATTGCTTCAAGTTCTTCATAATCATCAATTTGGGATTGCTTTGTTCCAAAAAATAGGAACCCCAACATGAACAGTAACATGAAGGATATCGCTATCTTCAACATCGTCTGCATCACCTTCAACAACTATGTTTGTAGGTGTAATAGGATGTTTTTCAACACCCTGCACAATATTCCACAATCCTTTTGCAACCAATACATGACGCATCATATAAGCCCATAATGGGTAATTGGTACCATCCAACTTATCCTCAACAGCCTACATACGGTATACATCAGTGCTTTTGGCCATGGCCACTGACTAAAATAACTTGATGCAGAAAAATGAATGTATCTCAAAAAGTTCAGCAGAACTACCTTGTCAAGTTCTGCTAAACCTATAGCTAACTTCAAACACTTATAGTAGCGAACCAAAACCTATATATATCTTTGGCACAAAAAGATGAAATTGCCTACATAAGCGTTGTGATAGTGCGTTCGGAGGTCGAAACAAGCTCAGATCATGATTTCGGCACGACACAATGAAGCTACTTTGATCTCCTAATCACCATGAGTATGCTCACCAAATTTCATTTGATTTTGAGACTATGACTCGAGGGTTGTAGACAATGCCTTAGATGAAGCGACGACCTGCTTTGATACCATTTGTTGGAGTTTGAGGTCTGTGGAAGCACACAAACAACACAAGGAAGAAGAAGAAGCTTGGAGCACAACACACAATACTGAATGTATTACCACTAGAATGTACAAAGATAAGTAACCCATTAGGGTTATAAGCATATATACAAGCCTCTCTTGCTTCTTTGTATGCCACACATAATGAAGCACATGTTGCATACTTAAGGATGCAACCTGAGTATTGTTATGTGGAGAACTCTTAGGAGAGAGGTGTGAACTACCTCTTATCTCTATTTAGATGGGCTCACACATAAGTGCCATGTGGCACCCATGTGTGGAGCCATTTGGGGTTCTCTTGATACGGAAGGAAAGTTAATGGGATGGGTATGCGACTAGGTGGAAAGTTTCATAGGAGCATGGTCATGGATGAGTTATGCATTGCAAATCGTGCCGAAGGTTTACTAAAATAAGGGGGATAATCAGAGCAGCAACATTAGTATTGGAGCAATACGACGATGGCAATTGGCATGCACACACAATGAGGAGCACCTACTTGAAGGAGGACATTGTGCCCATGCACTCAAGCAAGGCCATAGCACCTCCGTTTGGAGAGAGAGAGAGAGAGAGAGATAGAGAGAGAGAGAGGCTCTCCTCTTCTTCTCCTCCCCGCCTCTCTAGTTGTGAACCATAAGAGGAGCTTCCTCTTCTTATACCCGATTTTGGTGCTCAAAACCCACTATGTGGGATAAAGGAACTCCAAAAGGCAACCATTCATGAGTTTGGGGTGAAGAAGTCAATGCACTCAAATTGGGAGGAGGAGGTAAAAAATTGTTTGAATTAAAGTTTTTTTATAAACTTTGGGGGAGAAAAGTTATATTAGGGAGCAAGGATTTAGGGAAATGATGATGCACATATGTACTATGGGCTACGGATATGGGGTATGGGTCATTGGAATAGGTGAAAAAGCTTGGAGCACTTAGTTTTGATCTTTTAAAATCACCCTCCCATGAGAAATTGCTTTTCCACTTCCTACCCTTGACATACCCGCCTTCTCTGACTCATAACTTTGCACACCAGCATCCGATTCAAGAGATCTTTATTAGGTTATGAAGTTAAGGTTTAATTACAACAAGCAACAATTGATTTGGAGAAGTTTTTGCCGACCAAAATCCCTCTTTAGTGCTTCAATAGAAACTAGGCATCCACTCCCGAGCCTAGATTTTTGTCATTTGGCTTCAAAATCGACTTTTTTCACTTGGATTACCCTCATAGCTTTGAATACGGGTGTTGGACCACTTATTTTGGACTACTGGGGACTAGTGAAAACCAAAAGTGCTTAAGTTTGGCTCAGTTTTCTTACTTGGCACTATTGTTATATTTTTTTGGCATCATTCTTGCTGGTGTTTGGTACTCAGAACCCTCTCGGGCCAACCGAAATTTTGAATTTTTGTTTGGCCCTGGCGAGGATTGCAAATTAGTGCCTAGATGCTTCAAAGATTGCTTCGATTCCACTTTGGAAGCATTACTTTGTATCAAGGGAGTGCCCTAGTATTACTTTTTCTCTCTTTCTTGCATATTAAGTTTACTTCCATTCCTTTTACACACTCTAGTTAGTAAACAAGGGAGTGAAATATGGATCCTAAGGGTAAGAAAAATTTAGATCACACTTCTCTGCCTAGAGAGAAACAACTAGAGGACCCTAACCATAGGATGGAAGAGGTAGAGCTTGAGCAATAAATTGAGAAAAAGGTAGAGGGAAAAGAGCCACAAGAAGAGGATTATTCTTACGTGGAACTCGACAATTAGTTTGGTATACACAAACAATTCGCAGAGTTCAAGGAACAAACCCTTGGGCTAGAGAGAGACATTGGTGGCATGAATTCTCTCATTAAATAGCTTAAGTCTCATATGACCTCACTTGAGACACATGTAACCTCTTTCCTAGCTAGAAAGGAAAGAGAAAGGTCTACTCTTCCTATGGACACACCTAGGAAGGATGTTCCTTTTCCTAATAAGCATAAAAGAGAGAGTTCTAGGGAAGCTCTTCTCCTGAAATACCTTAAGCCACCTACTTTTAGGGGGGGATGACCATGAGAGAAATAAGGATGTGGTCTACACTTTTTTGCAAAAGTGGAATGACTTCCATCAACTGAAGGGAAACCCACCTGAGTATCGCGTGTTAGTCTCGCTTGGCCCACGTGCTTATAAGTGGTGGATGAGTCTCAAGGAGGCAAATTCCATCCCTATAGACTGGGCTCAATTTGAAACTCTTTTCTTAAAAGAGTTTCTTCCTAATAATGAGGAAGAGAGGAATCAGGATGAGTGGGATAGAATCACTCAGAGAGGTACGCATTTATCCATCTACATATCCCACTATAGGGAGATCCTTTTGAAACGGGATTCAATGAATTTCAAAAAACTAGAGGGTTTGTTAGGGCCTTAGACAAATCCATCAAGAGAGAGGTAAGAAGAAATACAACTAAGATGTTTGAGGAGGTGATCAAGTAGGCTCAGATATATGAGGACCGTAACCGTCATCAGTATACTCCTATGGAGAAGGATCAGCCCCTCAAACATCTTAGCATGACCAAGTTCAAGAAGAAAGTGTCAATGCGGAAAAACAAAATCTTTATCAAGAAACAAAGATCACAAGGGCCTAGATTACCTACTGAGCAATTTGAGAGGGTTGAGAGAGAGAGAGAGAGATTGTGCTTTAAGTGTTTGTCTCCTAGCCATCCACAGTGGAATTTTCCATCAAGAAGGGGGAAAAAAAGAAGAGAGGACCAAAGAGTAGTATGGACCTTGATAAGAGCAAAAAGGTGGTCCACTTGGTGCAGACACTTCCTATTCATGGAAGCTCTAGCTGCAAGGGAGTGGAAGTAATGCACAAGGATCTTGAGCACACATGTTGTTTGACACAGTCATTATGGTCACCGCAGTTTGGACCACATGACTTCATTAAACTTCATGGTAGTGTACACAAGACTAGGGTGTGAGTCATGATAGATGTCTCTACCACTCAGAACTTCATAAATTATTCTCTAGTCAAGAAGCTAAAGATTCCCTAGTAGCTCGGTGCACATAAATACATAGTATTTATGATTCAAGGGGAGGACAAGAGCATATGGGATACTATGGTATCCAATTTGAAAGTCAAGATACACAATTACACTAACCATATGGACTTCCAAATCATGAATATGGAGAGCATAGACATTGTATTAGGAAGAGAGTGACTATGAGGGTTGCGAGACACACTTAAACATAGTTACCAAAACAACACCCTTGAGTTCTAAAGAAATGGAAGTAAATTTTGTATACACGGAGAGAGAGATGTACCTAGTGCACCACTCATCTCATCTTAAGAGTTGTATAGTCTTTGTCATTTTCAGCATGTAGAGGAGATCTTTTTGTTGTATACGCAGGACTTTGAGCATTGTATAGACACTTCATCTTATGTATATTTTCATGCTAGAATGTAAATATGGACAAGACTTTTTACTATTCTTTTGTGCAAGACTGTGTTGTTAAAAGTTTTAAAGATCTTATGTTTGAATTTAGAGATGTTTTTCCTGCTGACTTACTATGGCTAGGTTTATTCTGACATGTACTATAGTGAAGACACCTAAATTGGCTAGATTATTTGTAGAGAACCTATACCAATTATATGGTATTTCTTTAGACATAGTTT